>WTSP01007202.1:0-35167 GCA_025331215.1 Actenoides lindsayi | reverse complement strand
GGGGCATCGGGGGGGGGGGGGGGGAAGGGCGGGGTCGGGGACGGGGGAGATCGGGGCCACCGGGGCCGGAGCGGGCACACTGAGACTCGGGGAGGGGAAGTGGGGCAGTGGGTCGGGACATGCCAAAGGGGAGATTCTGCGGGGCTCAGTGTCCCGAGGGACGAGGGGGTGCTGGGGGAGAACCCCCTTCTGGGACGGGAAGCTGTCACCTGGACTGCCTGCCCTGGAGCGTGCCTGTCTCTGGCAGCTCCTCCTATGCCCCGTGTCCTCGCTGCCACTGGCACCCTGTCTGTAGCCCTGCACCCGGGCCCAGCCCTACGGCACCCACCCTGCTGCAGTGGGGTGCCCCCAGGGTCCAGAGCTGCCTGGACATTGCCCAAACTCTGGGGCAGGCAGGGAAGGCAAAGAACCCATTACTCACCTGACCACCTCACCCCAGCCCACCCATCTGCTGGCACATCCTTTCGACAGCTACCAGAATAAAACCCGCCCGCAGAGCTCAGGGTCACCCTGATTGCTTCTGCCCCTTCCCAAAGCCAGCGCCTGCTCCAAGGCGAAGGGGCTGCACTCACCCTGCAGCAGGTAGTCCTCGAGGAACATGGCCGTATCCCCCACCAGCTCCAGCAGTACCCTGATGGGTGTCCCCCAGCCTCTACCTCGATTGTGCCGCCCTGTACTTTGCACGGCACAGCTGCACTCTGCTCTGTGCTGCTCTTATCTTCCTGCCTCACCAAAGGCGGCAGCGACAGCGACGCAACACGATGTCCCTGTTGGCCCAGAGCTGCTACGGGCACCTCAGGCCAGGGGCTGGCCCCGATGTCAGCGTGAGGGCTGACACCCCTCGTTTGGGGTTTGACAGGCTCTGGTGCTGGCCCTGGCCTGAGACATGCCCTTACTGCAGCTTCGGGTAGAGGGAACACAAAATGGGGGTGTACAGAGGTGCAGGACCAGTATAAACCACAAAAAGTGTTCAATGCCACCTTTTATTTGCACACTCAGCAGCTCCAGCTTCAAGGCTCAGTTGACCTTCATGGAGGGTTTGTGTGCAGCAGCAGCCCAGAGCAAAGCGACACATTGGCAAACCCGCCTGGCTGGACACAGCCCCTTGGGAGACATCCCACTGGCAGGTGAGAGGGGAGTGAAGCAGGGCACAGAAATCCCCATGGTGCCCAGGGCTGGGACTCTGCTGTGCTCCTGAGCTGGTCCCAGTGAAGGCAAATCTGGGTGTATCTTCTCTGGTGGTGCCGAGGCGATGGTTACTAAATCGAATCCTCCCACAGCTGCTGCTTGTGCTACGGGCATCCGGACTGGAGGGTCAAGGTTCTGTAATCACAGTCCCCACGGACACACCAGTGCCAGCCCATTCTCCCCTCCTCCCATGCCCCCTAACAGCCCTACTGCCCTCTCCAGCCGTGGCCAAGAAGCTGTGCCCTGGCCAGGGAGATTTATTTCCTGCGCCCAAGTCGGGCCATCAGCTCAGCATTGGCAGCTGCCTTGGCCTGCAGCTCCTTCTCTCTGGCCAGGTCGATCAGAATTTTCAGCACCTGGGTGGGGACGTCAAGTGACAGGGACACCTTTCTTGCCTTTTTCCTGGGAGCAGGTATCTTGGAAGCTGGGCTCATGAGCCAGGGCAATGTTCTTCTTGCTGCCCGTTCTAGCAGCAGCAGGCTGGTTTTGTCCAGATGGGACCTTTCCCCAGAGCCATGGTCACCCGTCTTGATTTCAGGAAGACCTGGCAACATCTCATTAGCACTGGTGGTTTCCTGCCTCATCAGCTTCCCTTTCTCCCTGGCTTCGGAGACCAGTGGGAGCTTCTCGTGCCTTGGCCCCTTCCAGGCTCTCACTGGTGCCCCAAAGACCACCAGGAAGGTGAGTAGTGTCCTGTAGCACAGTGCGGCCAGAAGCATCTGTGGAGAGCACTCACTGAGCATCACCCCTGTCATGCTGCCATGGCCCCACAGCCACCCAGGCAGGACGTGTCCCTGCCGGGGTGCCACACGCAGAGCCCCCCACTCCCTGTGTCAGGTGGCCATGCCTGGTAGTGGGTCTTGCCTCCCTTCTGGGGACCCTTCAGTTTTCCACCCTGATTTTATCCATTTTGCATGGGGAGTAGTTCTGGGGAGGCTGAAGGGGATGTAGGAAGCAAATCAGCTGGGTGTCCCCATCCTTTCCCACAGTCCCTGGCCAGACATTGTCTGTCCCCTCCTTTCCACATCCTCCAACCCTTGTCCACCCAGGGGAAGGGACATTCCCACCTAGGGGGGTGCCTGCCTTGGGGACTGTGGCTGTTCCCTGGCCCAGACCTGCCCTTTGGATGGGGAATTCTGACGTTCCCCAGGGTTTCAAGACCAGGCAGGCTGTGAGACTTTCCTCCTTCCACGCCTTCCCTTGCAGATACAGTTCCCTGCAGGGTGGCCAGGCTCTCTGGGGCAAAAGCCACCTCATGAGCCGCTTGGCCTAAAATACACAGCGAGTCAGTGGCAGTGGAGTGACAAAGGCATGAATCCAGCCACGTGCGTGGAGTTGTACCAAGCCTCAGCCTCTTCCTCAATCCTGTCTTCCACCCTGATCCCAGGGAACACCCTGGAGGATGCAGGGTGCTGTGCCAAGGGGTGGGGGTCAGAGTGGGCACAAGGGCACTGCCACCCAAATCCTGCTGTATGTCTGCCTCTTCCCAGAATCAGCCACCCAGAGGGGTTTGCCCAGCTGCATGGAGGACAATGAAAGGCATCCAACCTCCTGCAACCCATCTCAGGGAGGGTGAAACCCTTTGGAAAGTACCGGAGCAGGCAGCCAAAGGAGGTTTAACTCACTGGGAAGTGGGTAACGAAAAGCATCCAACCCCCGGCAATGCATTTCCCATCTGAAAGCCCCCTGGAAAGCATCACCAAAGGATGCAGCCTCACCATTTCCAGCAGTTCCTCGTCCCTCTGATGTTCAGGCAATGCTACCAGGATGCAGGGACCACAAACTGGGGGTTTGCCCTGCTCCTTGCCAAGCCCTGGCTCTCTTATCCTGTGCCCAGCTCCACCTCCAACCCGTGGAGGGGTGACGGTGACATGCGGGGGGGACACAACACTCAACATTATTAATACAGTTTGCCTAATAGGAGATGAGATCATCCTGGGACATGAGTGGGTGTGTGCCCCCTTGCAGCTCCATCAGCTGTATTTGGTGGGGATTCCAGGAACCTGGGGCAGCTCAGGCATAATTATTTCACATCTGACTTGCAAGGTGGCTTTTCTCCATCTACTTGAGCCTTCCTGCTCCTGTCAGACTTGGTTAAGCACTTAAGGAAGGGAGAAAACACACAGGCATATCACTGCTGGCCGGTGTCCTTGGCACTGGCAGTGAGTGCCAGCCCCCCAGGTGCTGTGCTGCAACGAGACTCCTGGATGTCTCCTGGTGCTGGTTTGGCACTGCCATCCTGACAGACTCCCTGGCCCTGGCCAGCTGGGGAACACATCAGGGGACACGTTATCTCCCTGCTGTGCCAACCCAGAGTGCTGCTTGGACCACTGTTTTGCAGCCACCTGCACCAGTTCAACCAGGACATCATTGGTTTGTAGCCTACTTGCATCAGTCCCACTGGGGGACACCACTGGTTTGCAGCACACCTTCACACATTCCAATGGGGATGCTACTTGTGTGCAGCCCACCTGCACCAGTCCAGCCTGGCCCAGCCCTTCTGCCACTGCCCACAGCGAGCAGCAGCCTGTAGGCACTGCAGTGGGGTGAGCCCCACACAGAAAGGTTTTGGCCCAGAGTTCCCCCCTTAGCGGCTGTGGGAGCACCCAGGGGCTCTCAGGCCAGACAGGCACCTGCGTGAGATGAGTCAGTGGGTGCTCAGCCTGGAGGGGGGTCTGAGGCAAGGAGCCAGGGCACCCGGGGCTGGGGATCAGACTGCTGGGGGTCTTGCCACCCCCATGGCCACAGGGTCACCCATCCTGTGCCGGCCTCCCCGTTGGTGGTGGGGAGAGGAAATAACACTGTCTCTGTTCCTCCTCCCGGGGCCAGCCAGGAACTCAACCCCAGCAGCCAAAATTAGCCAGTGGCACTGATTCACCCAGTACATCATGCAGCACCGCAGCCCCACGTGCCGACACGTCACAGCTCGGCTGGGGGTCATGGCCTGGCTTGCGTCAACTGGGCACGTGCCAGGCCACTAGGGTGCCCGGGGGAGGGAGTGAAGACACCCATCCACTGATCCAGTGCTGCCCACAGTGAGCAGCTGGGAAGGGCATCCCTGCTGGAGTGGGCAAGGGGCACGCTTGGCTCAAGAGCCAGACGCAAACCCCACGGGCATCTGTGACGGCGCACCAAGAAGTGTGGCATGTCCCCGTGAGCACAGCTTTAATATTGCAGCCCCCCCCTGCCCTGGTACACATATACATTCGCTGTATACAGATATACACAGAGAGCAGTGGCAAAATGGGTGCCACAAAACCCACCCGGCAGCCCGCAGCCTGCCAAGCCCTGAGGTGTGGGGGGATACATCTCCACTCGGCCCTGGGGCTGGGGAGAGGCGGGAGCTGTGGTCTCACGGGAGCTGACATCATTTTCATGAAGCCTTCAAGAGTGAGCGTAGGCGAGCAGGAACCTCCTCTAACATAGCACCATCCTCAGGGTTTCCCTGACAGGCTGGGGGTGCAGATGAGCTCCCCCCCCATTAAATACAGACATGCTGCTGGCAAGCGTGCGAGCTGGAGGGTAGTACTTGGAGAAAGCCTCCAGACTCCCCACAGGTCTTTGCCAAACCATTGCAGCCACAAAAGGGGAACTGGGCCCCAGTTGCGGTTAAGGTGAAATTCATTCAGATGGAGGTGGTTGCAGGATGGGGTGTGAGGGCTGCCATACAGGGAGGCACTGCCTGGCCCAGAGATGTGGGCAGCCTCCCTCCAAAGAGCGGGGAGCTGGGTTAGGGTCCATGGGGGTGCAGGGAAGGGGATGAGGGTGTTAGATGAGAGGAGCTCAAACACGCCAGATCCCAACTCTGTTCCTGGGCCGCTTGAGAGGGGGCACAGGGCCAAGCACCATCCCATCATGAGTTAATAAGTTAAAAATCAAAGAGAGAACAGCCCAGGAAACCTCCAGATGGGAAAGGGGGTTAAAAGCCTTGGGTGGGGCTTGGTTTCCCATTTGATATAAATTTCACCTTAATGGGCAATAAAACTGATAAGAAAGGAAAAACCCACGAGCAGCAAAAAGACACGTTAGAAATAGCACCAGGTTCCTGCTGGGGGCTGGTGGGCACACAGACCCCACCACTGTGGGCAGCCCAGCCCCGGCTGGGGTGGCAGCCAGGCCCTGCACCGGGCAGCCCTGCCTGCCGGGACACTGCCCGTGCCTAGGCCTTTGGCCGCTCTCCCGCCTCGCCACCGGCCACGCCATGGGCATCTGCAGGGCGAAGTGAGACAGCTTCAGAGCTGAGCCGGTTCTGCATTGGCCAAGCCCACGGCCCCAGGTGGCAATGCCGGTGCCAGTGGCCATGCCATGCCATGCCTACCTGTCCCTGGGCGCTGCCTGCAGTGCAGCTCGCACTCCTCCTTGCTGTCAAAGCGGTTGAGGTTGCCCTGGCAGCCGCTGTAGACGAAGGGCCGGCACTCGGTGACTCTTTGGTTGTAGTACCAGCGCAGCGTGTAGCGCTGGCAGTCGCCCTCATCCAGAGGCAGGCTGCAGGGCTCGGCTGAGGGGGGCAAGTGGCGATGGTGAGGGCAGGCAGGGCACGAGCTGGTGGCAGACTGGCAGTGGGGGCAGCTGGACTCGCTTGGCAGAGGAGGAGAAACTCCAGAAGGGGAGGGAAAGGGACAGCTCCCCTGAGTGCCTGCAGGTTTGGCTGGAGAGGACACCTCTGTGCCCTGTCCCAGTGCTGAGAGTGAAGGCTGGAGACACTGCTCTGGGCAAGCACTCTCCCAGCAAAGGCCGGAGGTAGAGCTGGGAGGGAGATGGCATGGGGACATGATGGCCACAGCATCTCTTGGAAGGATACCGGAGGGACCCTCTGCACGCTGCTGCCACTACCAGGCCTTTCCTGCTCTTCTGGGGACTTTGGGATCCCCTCTTGAAGCTCATGACCATAAGCACAGGAAACCTGCCAGGGGCAGCAGGTCCCACTGGCCCAGCAAACCACTTGTCACTGCTGGTGACAGCTTTAGTCAGGGGGATGGAGGTCTGCACGGCGTGTGTGGCACAGTGCTGGAATGGGGAATGCTCACTTTGCCTGGGTGCCAGTGAGAGGGCTGCAAATCTCAAATCCCCCCAGCCAGAGGGCACGGGCCTGCTGCCAGGTGGGATGCACAGGCATCATCCCAGCAAAGCCCAGGCAGCCTGGCAGTCATCCCCAGTGGCTTCATCCTCGGTGCCAGGTTGGCACAGGAAAACTCACCACCCATCACGTGCTGCTCTAAGCTGTCCGTCTCTGGGACCTCATCGTAGTCCTCATCCCCATACTCGCTGTCATACTCAAGGTCATCAGTGTCGAGCATGACCTCCCTGTCCTGCCCTGGGAGACAGTGCTGGGTGTGAGCAGACCTCGCCTCCTGCACTGTCCCCTCCATCCTGCTCCCCTCAGCCACAGCCTCTGCTCTGCACCTGCCTGCATGCGCACAGCACACACCTGTGCACACCTGCACATGCGCGCACACACACACACACACACACACACACAGAGACATGTGCATACACCCCACTTGCTGCCCTCTCCTCTACTTGTTCTTTAAATATAGCCCCTGGGACTGGCAGCATCCCTCAGTGCCTTCAGCTGGAGGACAAGGACATGACCAGCCACACACATGGAGCAGGGAAAAATGGGGACAGGGACTGAAAGCACAGGGGTAACACTGACCCTCCTCTTCTTCAGTATGTGACAACTTCAGCACAGGGACTGCACTGCCAGCGGGGGACGGCTGCATTGGGAAGACCCCTAAGAGAGGGAAGGACAACGCAGGCATCAGGGAGGAGGTGAGGGGGCCCATGGCTTCCCCCCTAACTCCCGGGGGGACACAACCCCTTGGGAAGTGTGGGGCACCCCAGCACTGCCCTGGCACTGCTGCAGCCCGCCAGGGTACACCAGCCAGGGATGGGGGACCTGGGGACAACCCCTCCTCTCTCTGCACTGCAGACCAGAGCTGCCAGGGGTTGCCAGAGAAGGGACAGGCAGGAGGAGCTGCTGCCCAGTGAGAAAGTGCTTGCTGTGAGCCCAGCAGGATGGGGATGAGGATGCGATGGGGATGAGATGGGCACAGGGAGGCACACGTGCCCACGGGCCAGATCTTGCAGGTCCTCTGGGCTCTCGGTCACCTGTCTCGCCGTGCTCCCTCTCCTGACGAACAATTCTTCCGCCTCCCTGGGCAGAGCGGAGGCTGCTTCTGGCCCGAGCCCCCCAGCCTCCTTGAAGAGAAAGCATCCACCTCATCCTAGCCCACCCCTTGCCCCCGTCCCTCCATCCCACTCTCCCCTCCAGCAGTCCTGGACCCTGCAAGCCCGCCTGCCCCAGCTCCCACACCCAAACAGGGATGGGGTGCAGTCCCCACGGTCCCTTCTCAACCAGGCAGATGCCAGCACTGCCTGGACCCCGTTGGCACTATCCTGAGCCAGCTGTCCCTGGGGAACATGGTCCCATGTGGATGCCAGCCCTGACCGAGAGGGTCCTGGGGGGTCCCAGCTGCCTCCAGCCCACACCCAAGTGTCGGGACCCCTTCAGTGTCACCTGCACAGGGCAGGGGTTAGGAAGGCAAAGCCACAACCTGAATGCTCACGTGAATCCAGGCGCCGTGGGAACTGGCCACCACATGCTGTGGGAGAGATGGGGTACGGGGTCAGGGGCAGTGGGGGTCAGACCCCTGGCCCTGGAGCAGTGGTGGGGGATGCTCACCACAGTGTTGGCTCATCTCCTGCCTGACGAAGGCACGGATCTCCTCCTCCTGTCAGGCAAGTGGAGGGGCAAAGGACCCACATCACAATGAGGGATGGTGCAATTAGAGAGGAGGAAAAACCCTTTCCCCAGGTCCATGTGTGGGACCAGAGCCCAGAGGTGGGGGAGGCCACTCCAGCAGCAGTGGTGGGACGGATCCAGCACCCTATCCCACCCCAGTGACCCAAGCACAAGCCCATGCCAGCTCCCTCCTTGCTCCTTACCATCATGCCTGGCTCTCCCTTCTCCCCACGGAGCCCTTGGGTACCAGGACTGCCCTAGGGACAAGCAGAGGGGAGGTGGGAGGCCGGTCCTGGCTGGGGCTCAACCGCCCAGGGCCAGGCAACCTCTCACCCACCTGCTCTCCTCTCTCGCCAGGGATGCCAGGCATGCCACGTGCCCCAGGCACTGACTGTCCAGGGGGGCCTCTCTCCCCCTGCAAAAGACACGTGCTTAGGATCTGGCTGGTGGCTCTGGAGCCTCTCTGCCCTCCCCAGCACCATGAATGTGTTGGTTTCCACATCCCCGCACCCCAGGGATGCCTGTGCATGTGGGGATGGGCCCCCAACCCCACAGGCTCCCATCCTCTGGGCAGGGGGACACAAGGGAGGATGTCAAAGCCAGCAAGCTGGCAAGACAGAGACAGAGCTGGAACATGGCTCCTGATGCCACCAACCCCTTACCTACTCCAGGGACATGTCCGCCTGTGATGGGGACTCACCTTCTGGCCCTGCATGCCTTCAGGACCTCGGGGGCCAATGTTCCCTGGGGGCCCGGGGGGGCCAGGAGCACCATCACTGCCCCGGGGACCGGGGCCACCGATAATGCCCGGGGCACCCTGTGGGAGAGCAGAGGGTGAGGTCATGGGTATCAGAGCCCCCAGACCCAGAACAGGCACCATGGGGATCCTCCAACCCCACAGCTGGGCATCCCTGAAGCACCAGCACCTGTGTCTTCTTGTAAAGAGCAGGGGTTTGCTGTCACTTAGACCTTAGTGACATAATTTAGAGCAGTGCCAGACAGCTCTTCTGGGAGCACTGGGCTCTGATGTGCTTCAGACCAAGGCCAGATCCTGGTAAAAGCAAGATGGTGCGATGCATACCATCCCTTTCCAGCCTGCTCACCCGGTCTCCTTTCTCCCCCTGGTCTCCTTTGGCTCCCTGCTGCCCATCAAATCCCCGGTCACCCTGCAAAGAAGAAGGGACAGGCAGCAGGGCACAGGCAGTGGAGGGCTGAAAAGCCAAGGCCGCTTTTTCCAGCACTGCCCTGACCTACCTTGGGTCCCATGAGCCCCTCCTTCCCAGGGATGCCCGGTGGTCCTGACAGACCCATCTCTCCCTGGAGCACAAAGCAGATGTCCTTCAGACACTGGCGGTGCCTCCCCACCCCTCCCTGGTACCAGCAGGGTGCTTACCGGCTCGCCTCTCCTCCCCGGCAGCCCCGAGCGCCCAGGGATCCCCGGCTCTCCCTACAGTGGGCAGGAGAGAGGCAGGGTGGTGGTCAGTCCTGTGCTCCTCAGTGCTCACCCCAGAGCCACAGGCAGAGGAGGGACCCCGTGCCCCTGCTGCGGGGCCGAGCTCCAGCCTCAGCCATCTCCCTGCCCCTGCCGGCTGGTGGAGGGGATCCACAAAGGGCCACGGCCTCCAAGCACCATCCAGGCTCCTGCCGCACCCTGTGGGCACCCACTCACCTTCTCACCCTTGTCTCCATCAAGGCCACAGGCACCTTTCATGCCCCGGTCACCCTGCAAGGATGAGGGGGGAGTCAGAGCCTCACCAAGCCAGCACGGGTCCTGGTCAGGACAGCACCAGTGGGCAGAGGGACCAGTCTACCTTGGGGCCACGCATGCCCAAGGGTCCCATGTCCCCTTTCTCTCCTCGAGCTCCGGGGATCCCGTCGCGTCCAGGCTGGCCCTGCAGGAGTGCACACAGTATGACTGGGGTCAGCTCCTGGCCTGGAGTGGGGCAGCAGCGGCACTGAGACACGGCTCCTCACCGGCTCACCAGGCTCTCCTGACACTCCAACCTCTCCCTGGGGAAGGCAAAAGTTTTGGTCAGGGCAGGTGAGAGGGATGGTACCCCCAGCACTCACTCAACTCTCCACCAGCAGCAAGTGATGCCCAGCTACTTACCTTCTGCCCACCGGGGCCACGCGCCCCGGGGAAGCCCATGGAGCCCTTCTCGCCTTGCTCGCCCCTCACCCCCTGCAAGCAGAAACCCGGATCAGCTCAGGGCAGGAAGGAGAGCTCCGGTCACAGCATGGCCAGGATGGCCTCCGAGGCAGGCTCTGGCAGCTCCCCTTGCCAGGGTGCCAATCACCATGCCAGGGTGCCCACAAGCACTGGCACACGATGCACAGGGATGTCACCATGCCCTGGTTCCTCTGCTCATCACCCTGTCTGCAGCCCTCTGTGGCCCCCAACCCAGTGCTCCCCAGTCCTGCATACGGCCCCTCGCCCTGTACCTTCTCTCCAGGCATGCCTTGCTCCCCTTTGTCCCCCTTGTCCCCTTCCATGCCCTTCAGGCCACGCTCTCCCTGGAAAGGAGGAAAAACAGGAAGGGATCAGGGGTGGGGAAATGCTCAGATACATGTTGGGGTGGGGAGGACAGATCCCCCAGGGCAGGGACATGGGCCTGTGGGATGGCTGAAGGAGAGGGGTCAACATGCTCTGTGAGGGAGGGTCCCTCAGTAGCAAGAAGTGCCTCCAGCTCTTCTGACAGGCAGAGGTGTGGAGAGGGGCCATTCCATGTCACTCAGGAGAGGGGGTCTAGGAACAAACCCATTGGGCTGGGAGCAGCCCTGGGACAGGAGCAAGGATGGCAGGGCCTTGGGGAGGGGGATGCACAGGAGAGACCCTGCCCATCAAGAGGGACAACACAGAAGAGGACGCAGAGAAGGGGGACATCTCTTACCGGCTCGCCCTTGCTGCCTCGTGCTCCACTGGGCCCCTCCACCACCACAGTATCACCCTACACACCAAGAAAGGGATTGGTGGTGAGCAGGGAGGCCAGCACTAATGCCCTCCCTCCCGCTGGCCCCTGCACCAGGGACTCACCTTGTCTCCTTTGGGCCCTGGGGCCCCAATGTCTCCCTGAGAGGAAGGGAAGATGGTGAGACACTGCAAGGATGCTTGGTGGGGAGCAGGCAGCACCTCCCTGGGGACCCCAATCCCAGGGGGTGCATCATTCACCCCTGCCCCAGCTCTCCAGCCCCCAGTGTCCCTTACCTTGTCCCCACGCTCTCCCCGGTTCCCAGGCAAGCCCTGCAGGAGAGAGGAGAGGGTTGGTCAGGAAGGGGCCTGTCCAGGGTTGCAGCTGGGGAGGGAGGTATTTACCGCCGGCCCGCGATCGCCTTCTGGCCCCGGGCGCCCGTCTTCACCCTGTAAGAAGGAAGGGATTTGAGAAGGGGGTCTGGGATGGGGGCACCCCCAGCATCACCCCACCCTGGGGACAGGAGCAGTGCTCCTTCTGCCCTCAGGGGTGGCACCGTGGGATTTCCCATGCCTGGTGCTGGGGACAGGGAGGCTGCAGTGAGGATGCCGGGGGGGCTGTGGTGGTACCTACCCGTGGCCCTGGGTCTCCGCGCTCACCTCTGGCTCCTGGCAGCCCAGCCCCTGGGGCACCCTGCCAGGGGAAGGCAAGAGATCGTCCCTGTCCTTGCTGCCCACAGCTCCTCCTAGCCATGCCATGTCCCCTGTTATGCCAGAGGACACCTCGCAGACCCCCCACCACCCCAGATGCCTGGTACAGAGCAGGGTCCCACGTGCCACCATACAGAGTGGTCTCAGCATCACCCAGGGGGTGGCTGCACAGGGACACCCCACAGGAGGAGTGGCCTCACATCTGTCATGCTATAGGGCTGGCTACATCCTACCTTGTCACCCTTCAGGCCAGAGGCCCCTTGTATGCCCTAAAAGAAGAGAAGGGTGAGTGAGCCACAGGAGAAAGGCAGTGTCAGGCGGACCATGAACTATCTCTGTGGCTCCCACAGCAGCTCCTGCCCCATGCTGGAGTCCCTGGCAACCCCCAGCCCCAGGGCCTGGGGTCAGGAAGGTGCAGGGTGGGTCCCCATCACCCTGCCCAAGATGGCAGGGGAGCCAGGGCAGAGCTTGCACCTCCCAGGGAGGCTGTGGCACCAGAGCCTCAAACTCACAGCTGGCCCTGGGGGCCCTGCAGGTCCTGGTGGTCCAGAGGTACCATCTCTCCCAGGAAAGCCGATCAAACCCTGGCAGGGAAACACGGTGAGTGGGCACGGGCCATGGCTGGGAGCTGGCAGGGCTTGCAGGGACCCCGCTGGCACTGCCAGGGAGTCTGGGGTTATGCAGACCAGCGAGGCTGAGCACTGGCTGTAGCCTCTACCCTCTCTCCTGGTGGACCTGGCGGGCCAGGCTGCCCATTGTCCCCTCTTAGGCCAGGCTGTCCTGGTGTACCAGCGATGCCTGCTAAGCCTGGGGGTCCTGGTAGTCCTGGCAAGCCGATGTCACCCTGCAGCAGGGAGGAAAGAGATGGGGTCCAGGGAAACAGCCCCCAGGAGAGTGCTTCTCCCATGGCTGGCCGAGCCAGCGCAGCACCTGGGTGCTGGGGACACAGTAAGAGCCAGGGTGACATAGGGCCAGAGGTTACCTTCAAGCCTGGAGGCCCATCCTGTCCTGGAGGTCCCCGCACACCGACACCCGGTGATCCCTGTGTTGTGGCAGAGCACACAGCGTGGCTCCTGTCTGGTGGGCAGGGGGGTGCCAGGGGCACTGTGCCACCCAGAGAGGCCCCAGAGGGCTGGGGAGTACTCCACCCCCATGGGACCCAGGGACACTTACCTTCTCCCCTTTGGCTCCAGAGGACCCCTTGGCTCCCTACGAAGACATCAAGACACCTTGGCTGGGCAGTAGGTGGCAGGGACACAGGTCCAAATCTGGACAGCATCCACTGCTACCAGCACCTGGCCCACCATGTGCCTCCTACTCACATCTTCCCCAGGGTCCCCTGGTTCTCCGAATCCTCCTGGCTCCCCCTGGCAGGAGGAAACAATTAAAAAACATTTTGGGTTGTGAGATGATGTGCAAGGGGTGCAGCTGCAGCCTTCTAGGGGCAGGCAGCTGGGAAGCCCAGGGCCCCCATGACTGCCTCCCCAGTAGCCCCACAGGGCAGCACTCACCTTCTCGCCCTTGGGGCCGGGCAAGCCTCGGTCACCCTTGGAGCCCTGCCAGGGGGAAAGCAGCATTAGGGGAGGGAGAGGGGCAGCCACAGGGCTGGCTCACCCCTCAGAAGGCATGAGGTGGCAGTGGAAGGGGACAAAGTTAAAGGGGCCAACTCACAGGTTCTCCCACCAGCATGCCCTCCAGCAGCGCCGGCTCACCCTGCAGTGAAACATGGGTGTTCATGTGTGCCCACAGTGGGTGCCAGTGCCCTGCAGACCCTTGCCCACCTTGGGGGCAGCACCCAGGGTTGGGGATCCCCCTGCCTTGCACCCTGACTCCATACCTTCTCGCCTTTGGTGCCAGGGGGGCCAGCGACAGCCTGGGGCATAGGGGAGAGAGGGGGCAGGTGAGCAGGGCTGCCCAGGGCTGCCCAGGGCTGCTCTCTCTTGTCCCTGCCTGAGAATTGTGGGAAGCTCCCAGCAGCTCTGCACTCACCTGCCCTGGGGGTCCAGCATCCCCTGGCTCTCCCTTGGAACCGGCAGGCCCCGAAGGTCCCGGCATGCCCTGGCACAAGCAGCATGGCTCTCAGCATCGGCAGCAGACACCCTGGGCTGAGCCCTGTGGTGCTCCTGCTGGGGTGGGATGCGGTGAGCAGCAACATACCATCTTCCCAGGCATCCCGGCCTCACCGTCCTTCCCCGGCACACCATCCCTGCCTGGCACGCCTGGCTTCCCGCTCTCCCCCTGCAGGTGGTAAGAGCATGGCTGGGGCATGGGGGTCCTGCAGCCCCCCGAGCAGCCCCAAGCACCCACACCAATGGCAGCAGGGCAGGGCAGGGATGACACACTCACCACTTGTCCCGGCAGCCCAGGGACACCCGGTGGGCCCTGCAAGGGAGACATGAGCAGAAATCAAGTGACAGCCCGGGCACTAGGAACGGCAAGAAACCTAGGGGGGGAGGGCTGCGGATACCTACCCCTGGGCCGGGGGCGCCGGGGGGACCAGGCAGCCCCACGCTGCCCTGGGGACCGGGCAAGCCCTACAACAGAAACAGCCACATCAGAGAAGGGACACCACAATGCCCTGGCACAGAGAGAACCTTAACTGCCCCGGACAGAAGGTGTGTGGCAGCAGGGCCAGCTGGTTTTGGGGCGGCCATACAGGTGCTAGGTGGGGGATGGGACAGGACCACACAAGTGCTCACCCGGATGCCAGAGCCAGGCTCCCCTGGATCACCCTGTGAAGAGAGTGCTGGTGTCAGTCCCACCACCCCCATGCACTGCCCACCATGGTCATGGCCACATCCCCATGCCCACCATGGGGCTGTTCCCCAGGATCAGCTGGATCAGAGAGGGTATCCAACTTGAAACATCCCTCCCTCCATCCCAAAATATCCCCAGATGTGGCCCTCCCACCAGCCCCCAAATCTGACAAGGCACCATTTTCCTCTGCCAGGTGGGACATGACAATGCCTATGCTGGTGCCAATGCTGATGCCATACCTTGGTCCCAGCTGGGCCCTGGGTCCCTGGTGGGCCAGTGCTGCCCTGCAGAGGACAAGGGGACATTATGTCAGGGCAGTGGTTGCTGGTGGCACAGGTCTCAGAGGGGGCAATGTGGCAGCGTCATTCCAGCACTGCCACCCTTCTCCTGCTCCCTGAGGGACACCTGCCCCTTGCATGACTTCCCTGCATGTGGCATGGGATGGCTCCTCACCGGAGGTCCTGGGGGTCCTGGGTCTCCCTGGCTGCCCTGAAGGGAGGAAGAAATGGGGTCACTGCAGGGGTGGGTGCATGCATGGGGTATTCACTGGGAGAGGAGACCCAGACAGCCACCAGTGGCTCTGGTAAGCAGCCACGCCAAGTGGGGACAAGCTTGGCCAGTCCCTGACAAGGTGCCTGGGGCCAAGCACCCACCCAGGCAGCAGGGTGGTCCCCATAGCTTCACCCAGTGCTGGTGGGTGGAAGCCTCCACTTGTATGCTGAGGTGGGGAGGGCACAATGACATGGGGGTACACAGACACCTACCGGACGTCCCAGCACGCCGGGGAAGCCTGGCAAGCCCTGCAAAGACAAAGAACCATGTCAGAGCTGAGAGGTGAGCAGGAGCCCGCCACCCCCAAACAGCCCTGCCTGCCCCCGAGGGATGCTCCCCATTCCCAGTGTGTGGTACCCAGCCTGAGTACTTATTGGGCGGGGGGCGGTAGGTCCCTTAAAGCCCTGCCTGCCCTGCACAGGAGGGAAGGAGGTGAACAAGATGTGAATGCTCCTGCTGGTACTGGTAGTGGGACCACAGGACCATGACCCTGTCCCAGCCCACATCCCCCCACCATGTCCTCACTCACCGGCTTCCCCTCGGGGCCAGCCAGCCCTCTCTCACCCGGGAGGCCCTGGAGCAAGAGCAAGCACAGGGTCAGTGCCAGCTGGGGGGACGAGGTCAGTGCCAGGCGGGGGGACAGTGCGGTACTCACCGGGGCACCGTCCCTGCCTTTCTCACCAGGCTCCCCTCGCTCGCCCCGCGGTCCACCCTCACCCTGCAGCAGGGACAGGCACAGGGTTGTAGGACAAACAGGGACCTGCAGGGACCTGACACCCAAAGAGGGGTGCCCTCAGCAGTGCCCCTGCCTGGAGCTTCCCCATTGGCAATGGGAGACTTACGACCGCAGACCTTATCTCCTTTGGGTCCCTGCTCACCCTCAGCTCCCGGGTCGCCCTGTGTCGGGAAGAAGACAGATGCCATCAGCCCTCGCTGCTCCTCTGGGGACGTCTGCCCCACCACCGTCCTCAGACCCAGCCTGGCTCATCATGCTGTCCCCAGCTTAGTGGCCTCATCTGCTCCACTCCTCTCTGCCCAGCCACGCACCTTTGCTCCCTTGGGTCCAACGGGGCCACGCTCACCCGGGAAGCCCATCAGGCTGCCCTCCACCACGTCTGCCTGCGGGCAGGGCACAGTCAGGGCTGGCACCCAGGGGACGTCAGCAAGGTCTCCCCAGGGGCACAGCCCTATCCAAGCCCCTGTGCCAGGGCAACTGAACATGGCCACCGCCATCCATCCCCAAATGTGCAGGCTGGCACCCCTTGGAGATGGTCCCCAAGCAGCAGCCATCACCTACCTTGGGCCCCGGGGGGCCAGGCAAGCCGTCCCTGCCCTGGTGGGGGTAGAAAAACAGGTTAAGTATCAAAGGGACAGAAGGGCACAGGGGAGCACAGCCATCCCAGTATGTCTACTCCTGGCTGCCATAGGGCTTTCCCCAGGCCCCTGGAGAGCCACTCATCCATATCCCCATCTTAGCTCACCTGCTCTCCCCGATCACCCTTCTCGCCCCGGTCACCCTGAAAAACAACGCAGTAGCTGTGACAGGGCTGTCCCCAAGCCCCTAGACCAAGTCCCCCAGCCCTCGCCCTGCGCCCCGCCATGCACTCACCTTCTCGCCGGGCCGCCCAGCCTCCCCCAGCTCCCCGGCCCTGCCCGGCACTCCAGGGATGCCCGGCTTGCCAGGCTCCCCCGGCTGCCCGGGCGGCCCCTCGGGACCCCGCTCACCCACGGCACGGCCCATGGGGCCTTGGGGGCCGGGGGCACCCAGGTCTCCCTTGTCACCTTTGGGTCCTCGCTCACCAGGGAAGCCTAAGGAGCCCTGCAAAACATAACACCGTGGTGCCAGTGCCAGTGCCAGCCCTGTGCCGGGGGCTGTCAGCCCTCCCCGCACAGCCCAGGGCTGAGCCAGCTGCACAGCCTCCCAAACTGCCCAGAAAGGTGGGCAGCAGGGCAGTGTGTCTGGGCATGGCATTGAGCCTGGCTCTGCTCACCTCTCGCCCTGGAGGTCCCCTTTCTCCTGGCTCCCCCCGGCTGCCCTTCTGGCCCCGCAACCGCTCGGACAGTGGCAGAGAGTCTGAGCTCCCATCGTAGGCACCCGTGAGCTCCTTCAGGGATGAAATCTGGGAGGGAGGAAAGATCTTCCGGTCAGTGGGTTCTGGTCCCCAGCCACAGTAGCACCCCATGGCCCCACCAACCTATCCCGGATCACTGGGGTCTCCCGCCACCTCCTGTATCTCCCCTGCTGCTGCCGTGGGGCAGGAACAGCCCTCAGCCTGATGGCTGAGGACTATGTACCTTGATGCCAAGCGCTTCCAGGCTGCGTTCTATGTTCTGCAATAAAAAGAAATTAAAAACAAAGTGGGTGTCGGCCTGGTCCTCCCACGGGGACTGTGGACAGTCCTCTGTTCCCCAGGGCTGATGTCTCAGCCCAGCAGGTCAGGGGGTACTCACCACTGCAGTCCCAGGATCTCCACGTGCTCCAGGGTTGCCAGGTCGCCCCTAGGTTTGCAGGAAAAGAAGGAATGAAAAGATATAGAGGGGCTGTAGATGAGGTGAGCAGCACTGATGCTGCCTTTAGTAGGTTTCAGAGTTCACACTGCAGGTGCTGCCTGGTTGCCCCCACCCTGGGGTGCTTGCATCTTGTCAGGCTCAGTCCTGGGTACTCACTGGCTCTCCTTGCAGTCCAGGCTCCCCTGGGTCACCCTGAAATACAGCAAAGGTGTCAAGGGCGGCAGAGACAGGCTGCCCAGCACTGACTCCAGCACCAGGGTCCAGCTCTGCCAGATTAGGGGCGGGGAATCCCACTAAGGACTTGTTCCCTCTGGCATACAGGGGGTTCCCTAGACTGTTATCTTGCAGGTCTCAGGGACAGGAGCACACCTACCTTCAGTCCAGGCAAACCACGGAGGCCTGGCGAGCCCTGGAAGACACAAAGTGGACACAGTGGCACCCAGCATCCATGGACACAAGGCAGTGCCCTGAGGGAGCAGTGGGCAGGGGTCCTGCCTGCCCCATGGCAGCCTGGATTCCAGGGGCTGGGTGGCACCATGGGCTTGAGGACTACGCACCTGACCTGGGGGGCCAGTCTGCCCTGGGATGCCAGGGAGGCCAGGGGGGCCGAGGGGGCCTGGCACACCTCTGTCCCCCTGCTCACCCTTGGCACCACTGCGGCCCTGCAGAGAGAGCAGCGTCACACCCAGGACCTGGGTGTCTAGGTCTGCCCCCAGTGGGGGCACATACCCAGCACCCCCAGCACCACGCTCCTCTGCGGGGAGGTACTCACCTCTCTGCCAGGGGGTCCTGCATCGCCTTTGTCTCCCTAACCAGGAGGGAAAGGAGTTAGAGGGATGCTGCCCCATCGGCATGCCCCAAAATGATGCTCCTGGACCTGGGCAGGGAGGAGCTGCTGGGTGTGTGGAGACCACGCCGGGACCATGCAAGGACCATGCAGGGATGCCCAGGACTTGGCTCCTTACCTTCCTCCCATCCTCTCCTGGTGTCCCATCTTCTCCCTGGGGACACAGGCTGCCAGTCAGTACCCAGCTTGACCACCCCAGCATGGTCACCACATGGGATGGGGACAGGCATGGGAGGCATGGCTGAGAGCACAGTGGCTCTTTGACGCATCCTCTCCTTGCCTTTATGTTGAACTGGGATCACTAGCCCTCAGGACCCTCAGACAATCCCCAAAGCCAAGACCCACTCCCCCTACTCACATTCTTGCCACTGAGGCCGGGTTTGCCGTCATCACCGGGTTTGCCCTGGGAGGAAGCAGAGGCAGTAAGAGACCTCCCTCTGTGCTCCTCTGGCACCAGCAGCCACGGATCCCTGGGGTGCAGGGAAGGGGGAGCTGGGCACGGGGGGAGCCCCACCAAACAGACCCGTCTTGGACCGACTACAGAAGACACAGGGAAGGATGTGTCCCCAGGGCACAGGGACACTGGTACTTACAGGGACACCGGGTGGTCCCAGGGGGCCTACAGGACCTGGAGGTCCCTGCTCCCCACGAAGCCCAGGCAGCCCCTGCGGGGAAAGGAGATGGGAGGAGCACAGGGTGGCAGGGCACCCACATCCCCCAGACAGCTCTGGGAGGAGGGAGCATGACTGGGATGGTGGCAACCTGCTGGGGACAGGGGATGGTGCCGCTGTGCTGCCCCGGACCAATGAGCATGAGACATGACATCGGTCTCTTGCAAACGTAGTGGCCCCAGCAGGAGCACAACCCAAACCTGCCCTCTCCAGAGGTACTCACGTCCCGGCCGGGGTCCCCCTGCTTCCCTGGATCCCCCTGCAGACAAGGAGGAGGTGAGGGCAGGACACTCCTGTCCCACCACAGCCCCCCCACCATCATCCCCGGCCTGGAGCAGAGGGTGTCAGGGGTAGCTCCTCCTGCCTCATCACCCCTCTGTCCTGCAGCCCCCACCCGCAGTGTCTGGGGGCAGCTGTGCCCCCCACCCTGGGCCACACTCACCCGCAGCCCAGGGGGGCCTGAGGGCCCAGGTTTGCCTTCCAGCCCATTGCGCCCATCCAGCCCCGGGGGGCCACGTTCTCCCTGTAAGAGAGCAGGGCAGGAGGGATGGAGCCATGGGGCAGGATGGGGGTGCTGTGGGGCAGCCCCCAGTCCCCAGCCCCATCACCTTCTCTCCTGGCAGGCCGCGGTCCCCGGGGTCACCCTGTGGGGTGGGAAGAAGAGTAAACATTTTCCCCCCTGAATGGGAGCCAAGCAGGACACAGAATCCCCTGCTCAGCCCCCCCTGTTGGGAAAGGGGCACTCACCCGTGCACCAGGGGGGCCACGGGGACCCTCCACACCCTGCAAGAGAGAGAGATGTTCAGCAGAGGTGCACGGGGGGAAAGGAGGGGGTCCTGGGTGCTCACCCACTGCCCTCTGCACACCAGGATCCCTGTCTCTCCCCCAGCACCTACCCTCTCTCCGGGCACGCCAGGGGAGCCAGCATCTCCCCGGGCACCCTTCACACCATCCTCGCCAGGGTCGCCAGGGTCCCCCTGCCAGGGAAGGGAAGGGCACAGCAGTTAAAGTATGGCACAAACTGTGCCAAGCCCACATCAGAGCCCATGCTGAGCACCTCTGCTTATGCTGCCTGGCTTAAGGGTGGGATAAGAGCAAAGATCTCAAAACACAGGCACGGGCTGAAAAGAGATTGCTGGGCTCAATGCAGCTCCCGGGTAGCCAGATAGTGGCTGCAGAAGAAATGCAATGAGCAGTGCTGCTGAGCTAGGAGCTGAGCCATGGCTGAGGACCACGATGCCATCCAGCACAGAGCACAACCCATGGCCAAAACTGCCCTGAGCCTGAGTTGGCTCATAAATGCAGAACACCCAGAATGTGGGGTACGGCTGTACGATCCCCACGGCCTGGGGAGCCATGAGCATGCTGGCTCCTTCGAGGACCTCAGTCCTACAGGGACCTCCTGCCCTGGCACCCTCCTCTCAGCACCAGGCAGGAGCACCAGCCCGTGTGCCAGCGGGTCCCACGTGGCTCTCAGCTGTGGTGCGTGTCAGTGCCACGTGGCAGGGACAGTTCTGGGCAGGGAGGGCTTGGTGCACCAGGATCCCAGTGCACAGGCAGAGCTCATCAGGGGACAGCACAGGGCACCCCACAGCCAGCATGCCAAGGGACCCACTTGTTACCTTTTCACCCTTCTCCCCAGCTCCTCCAAGCCCCACATCAACCTGTGAGGCAGAAAGAGGCTGTCAGAGCACACAGGGCTGGGCACCAGCCCAGGGGCTGGGATAGGAGTGGGGGCAGAGCTTACGGTTCGTCCTGGGGGTCCAGGAGGCCCCTGAAAGAAGGGCAAGGGATGTCAGTTAAGGGGAGCTGGCATGGCCCTGGGGAGGACAGGGCTGGCTCTGGGGTAGGGGCCAGGAACGTGGCCCCTTGTCACTCACCGGCTCCCCACGGTCACCCTTGCTCCCTGCTGCTCCAGGGCTGCCCTGTGGAAGAGAAGGGTGGGGTGAGGGGAGGAGGGTATGGTGGATCTATGGGGTTGTGGGTCCGATGGGGTGAAGGGTACCCCTGGGGTAAGGGTGGGTGCAAGGCAAGGGGGTACGTGGGGTAGTGGGTACCCCTGGGGTAAAGGTGGGTGCAAGGCAAGGGGGTATGTGGGGTGGTGGGTGCTCTCAGGGTGGTGGGCACACACAAGGTGGTACTTACGTTCCTGCCTTCGGGACCTGGGTCCCCTGGGTCGCCCTTCTCCCCAGGGGGACCGCGGTAGCCAGGGAGGCCCTGGGTGGAGGGCAGAGGAGGGTGTGCATTAGCAGGAGCCACCATGAGGCCACTGGGCACCTCACTTGCCCCAAGGTGCCTGCCAACCCCGCTCTTACCCGGGGGCCTCTGTCTCCAGGTTTGCCAGGCAGACCTGCTTCACCCTGTGGGGAGAGAGGGGGTGAGAGTGGGGCAGTGGGGACGGGGGCAGTGGTCCTGAGCTGTCTTCACTTACCGGGGTGCCTTCGTCACCCTTCTCTCCACGCTCTCCCTGTGGCACAGATCAGCAGGCATCAGCCAGGGGGAGAAAAGCACAAGTCACCAGAGTCCCCCTGCTCCCCGCCAGCCGCCCACCTCCTCAGGGCCACGGTGCCCCATGGCCCCCAGTCCTGCCGCCCCCCCTCACCCCACACTACCTCCTTGCCGCGCAGCCCGGTCTGCCCCGGGACGCCTGCTCGGCCCGGCTCGCCCTTCTCCCCCGGCTCCCCGGGGTCACCCTAGGCAGGGGGAAAGGGGAAATGGGTCAGTGTGGGGGAAGTGTGGGGGCTGCCAGGGGAAGAAGGGGCTCAGTATGGCACCCTCAGTTCCCCAGAGTGGAACTGCGACTTAGGATGGATGGACAGACAGATGGACAGACAGATGGTCAATCCCTCCTGCAGTGACATTACCTTTGGGCCGCTCCTGCCTGTGAGGCCAACGATACCCTGGTTATTGGGGAGGGAGAGCACATGTCACTGGGGATTGGGATGGGCCGGGGGCTTGTGAGGTGGTGCTCTGGGGCAAAGCCCCACAGCCCCAGCCCCTGGGGTGCACCCAGACTCACCCGATCGCCCTGCTCGCCTTTGGGGCCAGCTGGCCCTGCGATGCTCAGGCCAGGGGCACCCTAGACATGAAGGGATGCAGCTGAAGCAATGGCACAGGCACCATGGATCCAGAGGGGCTGTGCCATGTCCCTTGGGCCTCCTGTCCCCAGGCAGTACTCACACGGACACCTTTATCTCCTGTGTCACCCTTGGGACCAGGAGGTCCTTCTGGTCCTGGGAAGCCTCTGTCACCCTGGAACCAACAAAATGGCACCACCAGCCCCCCAAAACCACCCCCTGTCCCCCAACTGCAGCTGAGGATAGCCAGGCATGGGAACCAGTACGGACAGCCCCTTGGGTCAACGCCCAGCTGCACAACCCCCTCCCCAGCCCATGGCCGGGGGGTGCTGGCTCAGGGCTGGAGGGCATGGCCAGGGCAACATTACCTTCTCTCCTCCAACACCAACCACACTGGGAGCCTGGAGGAGAAGCAGAGGGGACCATGCTGGGCATTGCCCACAGTTCCCTGTCCCAGGGCTGGGGCAGGCAGAGATGGACCTGTCAGGCAGCATCACTTACCGGCTTGCCAGGTGGTCCCGGGTCACCCTGCAGAGAGAGAGGTGTCATTGTTGGCCCCTTCCCCAGCAGCCCCCTGCCACCCCGCTGGAAACCCGCTTTGCCCTCACCTTCTCCCCCCGGGGGCCGGATGGTCCTGGATCTCCCTGTGGCAAGAGAAGAGACCTCAGGGGGCTGGCAGTGCCGGGGGACACGCACCCAGAGCATGGCAGCCCCTTGCTCCCAGGGTGATGGGTCCACAGCACCACAGTCACTGCCCCAGCTCACCTCTCTGCCTGATGGTCCTGGGCGCCCTGGGGCTCCTGTCTCACCCTGGAGGAGGTGAGGAAGAGGAAGGTGTCAGGGGCATCCTCCCTCCCTTGGCCAGGGTGGCTGCTCCAGGGCAGGGCAGGCATCCCCCCAGTGTGGCCACAGCCACCCCAACCCACCTACCTTTTCACCCTCAGGTCCCGGCACGCCACGGTCCCCCTGCAGAGTGAAGCAGAGGAGGGTTTCAGTGAGCCTTCCTCTCTCCACACCACACTGCTCGCTGCCCCAAAGCCCTTCGGGGCCTAGCCCTGAATCCCATCTGAGACCACTGGGCTCTGACAGCAACCCCTGGGTAGAGCCACCACCGGGCTGCAGGGACACCAGGACCGGCCGACGCTGCCAAAGGGCACAGCCCTGCTCCGGCACCGCCTCACCTTCTCTCCCATCTCTCCCAGCTCGCCTGGCACCCCGCGGTCTCCCTGGAACAGGAGGAAGATCAGGTCAGGGGCAGCAGGACCCACAGGGGACGACACAGGTCCCAGAGCAGCACCCAGACCCCTTTTCCCTCTGCCAAAGGCAAGGCAAGAGCATCCTTTCAGTCCCCACACCACTCACCTTCCTGCCCTGCTCCCCCGGCGGTCCCCGAGGGCCCTGCAAAGGAGGATGGAGCAGATGTCACCTCCAGCATGGCATGGCAAATGCCCAGTCTGGCTGGAGTGGGAGCCCTCGGGTGCCCTTGGGGCAAGGCCAGCTCCTGCTAGCCTTACCATCTCTTGGGAAACTCACCCGGTCTCCTGGGTCCCCGGGGCGGCCAGGTGGCCCTGGGAAACCTTCTTTGCCATCACCCTGGGGATCAAGAAAGGCGATGGCCATTCCCATCAGATGGGCATGGGCATCCCTGCTGGAGAGCAGTGTGGGGTCCAGCCCCAGCATGGAGCATTCTCACTGTCCTCTTACCTTCTCTCCCTTCAGGCCCGGGGGCCCGGCAGGTCCCCGGGACCCAGGGTCTCCAGGCAGGCCCTGCAAGAGAGCACAGCTCAGGCCTCAGGGACACAGCCCAGCCCCAGGGACACGTCTGCCACAGCCCTGCTCCCCTCAGCTGGCCCTGCTGGCCTGGGGGCTGGACTCACCGGGGGACCAGGCTCCCCTCGAGGCACTGCCCCATCCACAAGTCCAGGGGGTCCCTGCAGAGACAGTGGTCAGCTCCTGTGTGATGGCCCTGGGGAGCTCAGTCCCTCCTAGCACCCTGGGGGCCTGCAGTGCCCTCGGGCACCCATGGGACCTCTGTCTAGAAGGGCAGAGGAACCAGGGAAATGCAGAACCACTCACCCTTTCCCCTCGGTCACCCTTCTCCCCCTGCAAGAGCAAAAAAAAAAAGCAAGTAAGGGCAGGTCTAGGCTCTTCCTGTGCCCTCCTTGAATGGAAGGGGAACACACTGGACAGAGCCCATCATCAGTGGTACTGGGGTGTGTGCATGCCATGTTCCTCTCCCAACACTGCCCAGCACCAACAACAGCGCATGCACATGTATGTGCATGGGTACAGCTGGTGGGGGGTACAGCCCATGAGTGGGACCAGGAAGAGTGCACGATGGAGCAGCTTCAATGTGCTGGTTGTCCCTCCACCCACATGTCTCCACACAGCACTGGGGGAGATGTACCTTCACAAATTCTCCTGGAGGTCCCCGTGGCCCCACAGGTCCAAGCAGACCTGGAGGGCCTGGATCACCAAATGGTCCCTGTGGGCCAGGGCTCCCGGTGGGGCCAGGGCTGCCCTAGAGGACAGAGATGCTCCATTAGCTGAGGCTGTCATGGGCTGGGGGTGCTGGCAGAGACCCCTTGGCATCACCAACCCCCTACCTACCGGCATGCCTGGTTCCCCTTTTTGGCCTGGCAGCCCCTGTCCTCCCTCGATGATCACACTGGGCTTTCCCTGAACAAGGAGGAGAAGGAAAAATCACTGTCCCCGTGTGTCCTGTTGTGTTCACAGGGCAGGACTGGGAAGGGAGATGGCAGGACCCTGGGGTCACCCAGACACCAAGTGCCAGGAGATGCCAGGGGCTGAGATGTGCCCTTCAGGGCCCGCTGCTCCCCTGGGACCCCCGCAGGACATCCCTGTGCCCATCACCTACCGGCTCGCCCTTCTCCCCCTTTGGGCCAGAAAGTCCCAGTGGCCCCCGCGGTCCCTGTGAAGGAAAGACGAGAGTGAGGAGGGGATGCAGGGAAGGGAAGTGGGGCTGGGGAGGGATGGGGTCGTACTCACGGGATCCCCTCGAGGGCCAGGGATGCCCTGGGTGCCCTGGAAAAAAACAGCTCAGGAGGTGAATGTGCATCCCTGCCAACCAGGGGAGCAGGGATAGGAATGGGGTGGGATGGGAGCTCCAGCCAAGGCAGGGATAGACAGTCCCTGCCCTGTGCACTTGGTCTGGGACACACACAGAGCAGACAGCAGTGAGCTTGTCAGCTACAGAGACCCCCTGCACGGGGAAAGGGTGGGCAAGAGGCTGGCTCAGGGAGCAGGCAGGGCAGGCAAAGTGATGGGAAGAGCCCACCATGCAGCAGCAAACCCAATGGACACCCTCACTCACTGGCTGGCCAGGTGATCCAGGGTTCCCAGGGCGGCCAGGGCTGCCTGGTGTCCCATCAGCTCCAGGGAATCCCTGTGGGAGAAAAGAGCACCATGCCAGCACCTGCTGCACCTCCCACCCCAGTGCCCCAGGCAGTTCTGGTCCTAGCACTGGGAGCCCAGGACAGCCCTGTGGCAGAGCTGGGTCCCAGGATGCCTTTCCCCTGTGTGCTGAGCTGGGGTGTGAGGGAGCAGAGTGGGGCTGGAGTGAAGCTCTCCAAGGGCATCACCTGCTCCTGCCTGGGTGAGGAGGAGGAGGAGGAGAAGGGATGGACTAGGGGCAGAGAAGGGCCAAGTCACCATGTCCAGGGACCCCGGGATGCCTGGGTGAGGGTGTTGGAAGTACTCACCCTGTCCCCCTTTCTGCCTGGCCGCTCAATGCTCTCTCCTGGCAGACCCTGTGGCCCTGGGGGTCCTGAAGGGCCAGGAAGCCCATGGCGGCCCTGGAGGGACAGTGGAGAGGACCAGGTGGGTGGCAGGTGGTGGCCAAGGGATGTTCCCTGTCTGGCCCTGCATCAAGGGCTAGACAGGTCCCTGCCCCACACCCATGTGCCAGTGGGACAAGGGGACAAGGGGACTGTGTTGCTGTCCCCTGCGAGGGAGCTGCTCTCCATATCCCCCCATCAGGATATTACCGGCTCGCCAGGGGGGCCTGGTGGCCCCACACGTCCTTGTGGTCCCTGTGGAGACAAAGCTAGTGGTGAGAATCCCCTGTGGGCTGGCATCAGCACAATTTGGGGGAGACAGCCCCCCCCAGAGCCATGAGCTGGGAGGGACATGCCAAAGCACTCACTGCCTCGCCACGATCTCCCTTCTCGCCCTGCAAGGAGACAGAGGGAAGGGGTTAGGGGGCTACTCATCTCCCTGCTGCACTGCTGCCATTGGCAGCTTGGGGAGTCCCTCTGATCCGTGATGAGCCCCTGTGGCACAGCACAGCATGCCACAGCACAGCACGGTGTGGGGATGCTCACCCGGGGGCACTGCGTGGTGCAGGGCTTTGGCTTTAGCTCTGGCTCCGGCTGGCAAGACAAGAGAAGCCTGTGTGAACCCAGGGGTAGGAGAGGCGCCTGGCCCCGCAGGGCTGCTCCCCCTCCACACCCCCCAGGGCACCCTGGCCCCTTACCCTGGTGGAGATGATGGTGCAGAGGTCATCGGTGAGCTCTCCCTCCGGCTCTGCCAGGGTGCCACTGCCACGGTAGATGTACCGCGGGTCCTCACCAGTGACCACGCGCCGGAGCTGCTCCCGGTCTGCCCCTTCCAAGCCCACTGCCAGGACCCGGACCCCTGAGCCAAAAACACCCTCAGCACCCTGCAGAACTCCCCTCACACTCAGCTGAGGCCCCACCCATCCTCACCTCCAGCCTTGACGTCCCTGGCTGCAGCGATGGCATCATCCCCAGAGGGACCATCAGCCAGGACCACCAGCACTGCTGGCACACTGGACCGGCGCCCTGCACTGGGGCTCAGCAGGTAGGTCCTGGCGAAGGTGATGGCTGCCCCTGGGGAGGGAGAAGGAGGAGGGGAGTGGTCTGTGGGTTCCCACCAGCTGCTGCCCCGACTCCTGGTTCAGCTCCTCACCAATGGCATTGCCGCTGGGCTCCTCGTAGCGCATGGTGCGGATCTGCTCCAGCACGGTGGGCAGGTCGCTGGAGCGGTTGAGGAGCAGCCAGGGCAGGCTGCGGTAGCTGTACGTGGCCAGAGCTACCTGCAAGGGTGCAGAGGAGCAGTGGGCACAGCTGCCCACGCGCACTCCCTGGACCCCCCGCCACCAGGACAGTGCCCTACCTGAGTGCCTTCAGGACCCAGGCGCCCCAGGGCAGACACAGTGTTGGAGAGGAGGGTGCGGATGGCATCAGCACTGGAGGAGCTGTCGCGGGTGCCGTGCACCAGGAAGACGATGTCACCACGGGCATCCCTGCAGACTGTGAGCGGGGAAGGCGTGAAGCCACCACCAGAGCGGAGACAAGCCCAGCTCATTCCTGCAGTGACCCCGCCATACCTGTGCGCTCGCTGACAGAGATTTCGGCGCCCAGGGCACTCCCCAGGAGTGGGCGCAGGGTGAAGGTGTAGCGCTGGCCCAGGCGCAGCCCAGAGACCTGTTGGGAGCTGGCAGTGCTGGGCAGCGTCCGCCTCGTCTCTCCACCAGCTACAGTCCAGGGGACAGAATAAGGGAGGCCAGCCAGTTCCTGTGGGGATGCTGCCACCCATCTCAGGACCACCCACCCATCTCACCTGTGGGGGGGCTCCAGGAGAGAGCATAGCCGGAGGCACCAGGGACAGGGGTCCATGTGAGTGTCACCGAGTCTCTCCGTACCTCTGCCACCCGCAGGTTGGTGACACGGCCTGGGGCAGCTGCTGAGGAGGAGGATGAAAGGATGTCCTGAACTCACAAGGCAGTCCCCACCCCACTCCCAGCCACCCACCCATCGTCCTCCCCAGCCCAAGGCTTGGACAGCCCAGTCCAAGTCCAGGTTCCCCTCTGGGCTCCAGCCCTGAGCCGAGGATCCAATGCTCCCTTGGCCTCATGCAGCCCCTTACTGGTGACAGCAGTGACAGTGGCTGGCTTGCTCTCCCGACTACCAGCCAGGCTAGTGATGCTGATGTGGTAGCGCCGGCCTGGCTCCAGCCCTCCCAGGTCATAGGAACTGGCGGTGGCTGGGAGCTGCTGGCTGTGCTGGGGTCCCCCTGCACGGGAGGAGAGAGGGGTGAGGGGGTGCAGCGCAGGGGCTGGTGGGGATGGTGGAATGCCAGCCAGCCACACTCACCCTCAGCCAGGCGCCAGACCAGGTGGTACCCAGTGCTGCCAGCCACTGGCACCCAGGCCAGGCGCAGGCGGTGCTCTGAGGCCTCTGTCACCTGGAAGCTGCTGACGGGAGTCACAGGGGCTGCCTCTGCTGCAGGGCAGACAGGCAGGAATTAGAGGCAGGTGTGCCTGGTGCCGCCCTGGGGTGCTAGCCCCTGTCCTAACACTCACGGGTGGTGACAATGATGGAGACGGGGTTGCTCTCCCGGTTGCCAATGAGCGCCGTCACCTTCACAGTGTAGGAGACGCCACCCTCCAGGTCGGGGATGTCAAAGGAGCTGGTGTGGCCAGGAACCCGCCGGCTGCTCTCCGAGCCTCCTGTCAATGACTGCAGTGTCAGCCCCTCACCCCGCCGCCCTCGCAGCCTGTTCTCATCCCCACCCCACGGTACCGTCCCTGCGGCTCCACACCACGCGGTAGGCGGTGGCTCCTGGCACGCCGACCCAGGTCACGCGGGCGACGTTGCTCCTGGACTCCTGCACCTCCAGCTGGGACACCGTCCCCACCTGCTCATGCACTGAGACACCGAGAGGGCCACCGTCACCTGGGCTTGCAGCAAACGGCACCAGCCGGCGCTGACGGGCAGGGGACACCTCACCTATCCGCCCCGTGGCAGTGACGGGCCTGCCCTCACGGCCATCCACAATGGCTGAGACGCCAATGGTGTAGGTGACACCGGTGCGCAGCCCCTCAATGGTGAAGGCGGTGGGGTCAGTGGGGAGGAAGCGGGATTGCTCCAGACCTAGGAGGGACAGTTGTGCTGAGAGGGGCCCCGGAGCCACTGCCACGTCACCCTGTGGTCCCCATACTCACCGTCGCTGCCTCGCCATGTCAGCAGGTAGCCCCCGGCGCCTGGCAGCCCTCGCCAGGTGACCCGCAGCTGGCTGGGACCGGCCTCTGTCACCCGCAGCTCTGAGACGCTGCCCACCGCTGGGTACTCTGCACCACCCCATAGCATCACAGCGTCACCTCAGGATGCCCAGAGCAGCCCTGTGGCCACTCCAGTGCCCCAAGTGCTTGTGGGGCCATAGAAGACCAACACATGCCAGGGGGGAGGAAAAGACAGTGCCAGGACTCCTGGTGTCAAACCCTGTCACAGACTTACTCAGGCGGACGGTCAGCGTGGCAGCACTGCCCTCCCGGCTGCCTGCCAGTGCCGAGACACGCACCAGGTACACAATGCCCTCCCGGAGGTCACCCAGCTCCAGCTCTGTCTGGCTGCCTGGGACACGCCTTGTCCTCTCCGTGCCATCTGCCAGGAGTGGGGCAGCCATGGACCCTCAGCGCCTTCCAGCCAGGTGCTCCGGGTGCCGCCTGTGCCCCCTCCCGCAGACTCACCCTGGTTGTTGCGCACCACCACTTTGTACTCAGTGGCACCAGGGACGCCGGTCCAGCCCAGCCGCACCTGCCTGCCTGACTCCTCGATGAGCCGCAGGTTTGACACGGTGCCCACGGGCACCTCCACGCCTGTGAGGGGACACAGTGAGGCACAGCCCGGACAGCACAGCCCCCAGCCTCACCGTGGGCTGCAACTGGAGAGCTGGGGGTCTCACAGCCAAGGGGGTCCCTGAACTGAGCAGTGCCACATGGGACATTCCTCCATCTCAATGGTTTGGGAGGGTGGGGGACAACCCAGGGAACCTACAGCAGTCACTCACCTGTCTGGAAGGTGGTCACAGGGGTGGCCACCTCCCTGCCATCGTAGAGTGTGTAGAGGGTGATGCGGTACTCGGTGCCCGGCTGCAGTCCCGTCAGCTGGTAGGTGTTGGCACTGCTGGGGAGCGCCACTGTCCTGGGAGGTTCTGGCCCTGCAGAGAGGGGAGATTTACAACCAGCTGCCAGTACAGGGGGTCTGTGGAGGGCACTGGGCAACCTAAGCCCACCTGTGGCTCTCTTCCACTCCAGGCGGTAGCCACGAGCATCACGGGCGCCGGTCCAGAGCACCTGGATGGACGTGGGGCCCAGGATGTTGGTTTGCAGCGTTTGCTCCACACTGGCCTCTGCAAGAGGGAGCCCGTGGGCCAGGCTGCCCTGTGCCACTCTGCCATCGACCCAACGCATCCCCAGTCCCATGCACATGGCAGGGCGGGGAGCATCACTGTGGTGTGGAGCCATGGGAGATGGTCTCCACAGCCCCACAGTGGCATCATGGGCAGAGCCAGAGGCCAGCAGTGAGCTGGCATCACTCATACCCAGCACCTACCTGTCCTCTGCCGCACAGTGGCTGTGGGCCCCTCCAGCTGTCCGAAGAGTGGGGCCACTGTCACCACATAGTCGGTGTTGGGCTGCAGCCCCCCGAGTGCATGTGATGTCCTCCTGGCATCCAGGTCTACCCTGTGCCTGTCCTGCCCTGCAAGAGCCAGTGCAGCAGTCTCTTGGGGGGTCAAGGCAGCAGGTGCCACCACTCCCACTGCCCCATCCCTCCTGCCCGAGGCCACCAGCAGAAGAGGAACAAGCTCTGGATGGCCACTTACCTGTGAGGGTTGCCCAGGAGAGCCGGTAGCCGGTGACACCACTGACGGGCTGCCAGGCCAGCAGCATGCTCTGCGTTGAGACATTATGCACGGCCAAGTGCTGCATGCCTGCCAGGCGACCTGAGGGCAACATGTGCCCATCGCATCACCCATGCGAGAGTGGGGCAGGGGGCTGCAGGAAGCACCTTGCCTGCAAACCCTCCTGCCGTGGGTAGGGGGAAGGCCCCTTGCCCCTGCTCCTGGATGCTGAGCTGCACTGAGGTCACCAAGTGCAGCCTGCACGTGGGCGGCTCCTTCAAAGCACCCCAGCTCCAGCAAACTGCAGCTCAAACGCCTTCCTCTTAATGCCTTAAATACTTTCTGCTGGTTAAAGCTGCCTGGGGCAGCTGAAGGAATCGGTTTGCCAAAATTTGAGGCTTGTAAATGTGTTACCCCAGGGCCTCACCCCCGCTCCTGCCTGGTGACACTTTCCACCACCCTCACGGAAACAGCGCTTTCCCCCCAAAGAGCACGCTGCTTGAATTTATTTTAAAAAAACCCTGCATTTTTTTGGTCAACATTTTTACGTCATGTGAGGAAAGCTCCAGCAGAATCACTCCCATAAGGCCACGGAGGAGCTGGGACAGCAGGCAGTGCTGCTTTCCCCCTGGAAGCACTTTTTGGGGCTCAGAGTGTGACATTGCAGACGTTCTCATGTGCATTGTAATCCTGGCCCCATCAGGCAGCCCCTTCCCCATGGGGCATGGTGACTGGAGGGGCATCCTTGTGCTGGGTACTCATCCCTACCCCTGGTTGAGCCCAGGGCTGGGTGTGGTGCTTACGTGTCCGGACAGTGAGGGTGGCAGGGACAACTGGCTTCTGCGTGTAGCGGGGTCGGAGCGTCACCACGTACTCGGTGTCGGGGCGCAGGTTGCTCAACGTGGCCGACTGCGCACTGGCCCCCAGGCTCTTCTCCTCCCCCTGGCCTGCTCCTGGGGTGGAGGTGGAGGGGGGTGGGTGGGCACGGGGGCACAGCATGCGCCGGGCCCAGCAGGGAAGGGGTGTCCACAGGCCAGCACCCTGCCCTGGGGATGCCAGGCGGTGCCAGGGGTGGGGAGTGCTGGGAGAGGCTGGGACAGCAGCCAGAGCAGGGGCACTCATCGAACGCCTGGGGCCAGGGAGGGGCTTCCAGGTGCACGGCGCCAGCCCAGTACCCAGCTGGGATGGGGGGCTGCAACCCACCCCCCACGTACAGCAACTGCGGGGGAACACACACACACGCCTGTGCTCTCAGCCCCGGGCAGAGGCACGCACGGGGCCCCCGGCCGTTACGCATACCCATGCACTGCTTCGAGCCCTGCGCACCAGAGCCTCTGGGTGTAGGAACACGCGCGCACTGCCTCCCTCCACGCCCCTGTGCATACACGTGCCCCACAGCCTGCACACAAGTGCCGCCTGCCACGGCAAAGGCAGATGTGCGGCACCCACGGCATGCTCAGCGTGCTCCCCCTGCGTCACCCCCTGCGCACAACCCCCAGGCAACCCTGAGCTGTGTCCTGCCCAGCCCATGAGGCTGTGCAAAGGCAGGGCATCCAGGCAGGACCATCCCCTCACCTTGCACGGCATAGCTGAGGCCATATCCCTGGGGGGGATCAGGGCCAGGCTGCCAGGCCAACCGCAGGAAGGTCGGTCCAGTCTCCACCACACGGAAATCCAGCACCGAGCCAGCACGGCTCTCTGGGGGCACAGAGAAGCAGGGTTGAGGCCCCAGCCCCACGTGGCGTGGGTGCCCAGTGCCTGCTCACACCCATATCCCCATCCCGTCCCCATGAGCAGGGACACTCACGGGTGCGTGCTCGGCCGGACACCGACTCTCCGATGCTGTTGGCGTATTGGGCCGTGACGGTGACCAGGTACTCCGTCCCTGCACGCAGCCCCCGCAGCACTGCGCTTGTCTCCCGTGGCCCCAGGCTCACCTGGGCAGAGACTGTGTCAACTCCTTGCTGTCCCCAGGCTACACAAGGGGCCACCAGAGACCCCAGGGACCTACCAAGCAAGTAGGTAGGAGCACTCACCTCCTGCCTCTCTGCCACAATTGGCTGCCCCAGCCCTGTCAGCGGCACACGCTGCACCCGGTAGCCAGTGACGGGGCCACTGGCCGCCGTCCAGCGGATTTGCAGCTGGTCAAGGCCCCGCTCCAGGATCTCCAGGTTGGAGGGACCAGTGTGGCTCGTCCCATCTGCAAGGGAGCACAGGGGCTGTCAGCTCCAGGATGTGCAGGGCAGTGGGGAGAGCTTCCTAGGGCAGGACAGCTATGTGTTTGGCAGAAGGGGATGGGCAGGAGGGTATTTTGGGGAGGATGGGTGCTAAACGTGCAAGTAGGGTGAGTGCAGACTGGCACCCAGCACTACTGGCATGTGTACCCCACAGGGAGGAGGATAAGTGCCCATACCCAGGTGGTGAAGGGTGCCACCAACACTTGTGCACACCCTGCGTGTCATCAGAGGCACCAATGTCCCCAGAAGCTTGAAGTCACCGACATAGAAGAAGAAGGCATCGGTTGGCATTGAGGCCACACGCATCAGCTCCTTGTGGTCAGCGTTCTTGATCCCTGGCAGGGATGGAGATGATGGGTGAGGACAGGGACCCTGAAGCCTGAGGGAGCCCCCTCATTCAGCGCCGAAGCCTCACTCACCCACAGCGAAGACCTTGATTCCCTGGTTCTTCAGCTTTGCCGCTGGCCCCTCAGCATCATCCTGAGACTTGCCATCCGTGATGAGGATGCAGATCTGCGGGGCCAGGCGAGAGCCATGAGATCCAGCCCAGGGCCCATGAACCTACTGCATCCCACACCAGGTGTCCCCTTGGCCCTGCACGCACCTGGGGAACCCCGGGCCGGAGCTGCGTGGGGCCAAAGAAGTTGTCAGCGATGTAGCGGAAGCCAGCACCGGTCCGCGTGTTGCCACCCTTGTAGCTCAGCTGTTGGATGGCCCTTCGGACACTTGCACCATCAGTGTGCTGGGAAAAGGGGAACTCCACCCTGCGGGACACAGAAGGATGCATCACCTCCTGGCCCTCTTGCCCCACCACCCCGCATGCCCCCTGCCCAGGGCTCACCGTGGCTCGTCACTGTACTGTGCCACAGCGAAGCGCACCGCCTTCTCGCCCACCACCTGCACGAAGGGCCCCACCAGGTCGTCCATGAAAGTGCGGATGGCACGGAAGTTGTTTCTGCCGATGCTGGATGAGCCGTCCACTAGGAAGGCGATGTCAGCCTGCAGCACGTCTTTGCACACCACTGCGGGACAGTGAGAGTCTTCAGAGCATGGACTGGCACCACAGCACAGTGGTGCTGGACCTCTCTCACCCCCATCCCCTGCCACAGGTACCCCGGGCTTGGCACCCACCTTGGTTCCTCTTCTGTGCTGTAGCAGCCGGGGGGCCCAGGAGCGTGGGGAGCACAGCAAGGAGGAGGAGCTGGCTTCTCATCATGGGAGCCTGCAGGAGAGGATGCTGCCACCATTGCCACACACTAGCCCCTTACCTCTGGGGATGGCAGTGATGGAGTGGCAGGGTCCAGGAGGTCCCAGCACCATGTCATGATGGGATGCTTGGCAGCCTCAGCAGGGTAAAGTGCCAGCACCGCCCTGGGGCATCACTGCTGGCACCCCACGATGCAGGGCTGCACCCAGCCATGTTACCAGACACCCCCCACACCAGAGGAGCGGTCAGCAGCACCCGGTGCCCACATGGCATGCTGGTTCTACTGAAAAGCACCAGGTGGGCAGTAGCCGGCCTGTATCTGGCCAGGACAGAGCAGTACTGGTGACTGCCCCATGGCATGGCACAGGCCTACGGTGGTGCTGGGTGCACAAGGGCACCGTTGTGTGGGTGCCCCACGCCTGGCCCTGCTCCAGCCCTCCCTGTTCAGCCCAGCTGGGCCTGGCCCATGGACCCACTCGACGCCCGATGCCCAGGTCAGCCGTGCCCCGGCTGGCGGGTGGCTGCCAGCCCCGGCTGCAGGGTGTGCTCGGGCTCTGCCTCCACAAGCCCTTCCCGCTGCCGCCCTCCCGGCCGCCTGCTCCGCGCCTCAGCACCGGCAGCGGCTCGCCCCGGCTGCTCCTGTCCACTGGTGCCCCTGTCTGCAGGGGCTCCCCAGAACCCCTGGAAGGGCGGCAAAAATGGGGTGCTCTAGGGCAGTGGGAACCCAGGGTGGGCAAAGCCCTACCCGGAGCCCTCCGTGCTCCACCGTTTCCCACGCATGCACGGCCCCGGGGGTCACCCGGGCTGACACCCCCGCGATGGCCACGCCGGCTCTCGGCCCGCCCGGAGCCCGGAGATGCCAGCCCGGCGGCCGCTCCGGCGCGGGAGGAGCGCCCATGGGTGCCCGCGGGAGAGCTTCGGTCCCGCCCTGCCCCGCAGCACCCTTCGCTTGCAGCACGACCCCCGACGCAGCACCGCCGGCCGCACGCACTCACCCACCGCCCCCCGGGGGGGCTGCACCGAGCCGAGCCGAGCCGCTCCGTGCTGAGCCGAGCCGGGCGCAGGCGGTGCCGGCGCGGAGCGGCCCCC
>WTSP01007201.1:0-57837 GCA_025331215.1 Actenoides lindsayi | reverse complement strand
GGGGGGGAAGGACAGGGTGTGTGTGGAATCACGCTGGCCTGACCAGCAATGATGTGTTTGAAGGGCTGTACAGACCAAGCTGTATCCCAGAGCCTGAAGTGCAGATGATTCACCCAGACTTAGCAACCTAGGTGCCAGAGGAGAGAAAAGGGACAGGATGTGGCATTCCATTAGTAAAACTGCTCCTGCTATAGCAAAAGCACCATGGTCCTCTGACTGTGGCTGGCATTCAATTTCCAGTCTACTTTTCTTTTTAATCCTCCTCATTAAGAGAACATTTTACCTCCTTTGACTTACACAGAATTTCCAATACTGTCTTTCCCAGGAAATCTAAGCACATTCACTTCCACTGAATTTAAAAAGGATTAAGGCCACTTTTTGTTTGGTTGGTTGGTTGGTTTTGGCAAACTGTGGTTGCTACATCTCCAAATAGCTACCCAGCATTCACATTATGACACCTACTGCTTCAGTGTTCTGGCCATCTGAGTTGCAAAGAGCTGCACCCACAGCCAATCTTTACATTGCTGCATCTCCAACCACAACGGTGCATTGGTTTTAAGCCTTAAAAGACCTATGACAGCCATATGCAAAAGATAGAGTCCCAGCATAGGATTAACTGTGCGCACCCAGGCATGAGGTGCCTGGTTAGCAGGCTGCTGGCTGGGGCACATTGCAGGTGGTGGAAAATGAGTCAGGGAGGGTGAGTGTGGCATATGTCTGCAGCGGGAGCCTGGGTGGGGAGGAAGGGTGTTGCAAGTAACAGTCCTGTATAAGCATAGGGATGAGAGAAGGTGATTCAGGAATTTGGAGAAAAGAAGGAGTAAATAGATGTAAACTGTAGGATGGTTGTGGGTGAGCTGTTCTCAATTACAGGATTTGTCTTTTTAAGTGTGCCATTTTAAAGCACAGAAATTCAAGGCTACAGGTTGTATTTTATAACGCAGAGTCCAAAGCCCAAAACAGAACTACCAGCTTATCAGTTCCGTCCCTCACGTTCATACAAATTCACACACACACTCATACACTTATAAAGTCAGTGTTAAACCCAAGATCCATAATAAGTTTTTCAACAAAATAATGCTTTAGACACCAATAAATCAAGCAACAATGACACAGGGATATCATAGCATCACTAAAAATGTCACCATAGTTAACAAGCCTGCTTGCTTCAACAAAAAATACTGGTGAATAATCATCCGTCAGCACGTTTAAAAAAAAAATATGTTTGGTATTCCTTGCCTAAAAAACGATGGGAGTGGAAACATTGTTTGCTTGCCAGGTTATTTTCATTTCAGGAAGAGAAATAACTAAGGGAGACATGGAGAGAAGAATAAATAACAAGGAGTATGAAGGGAAAAAATCCTTCATAATTATGCCATTGCCTCTGCCTTTCTCGCTATCAGATTCCTCTCCTGTACCATACTGTGCCAAAGCACTCACATGCTGGGCACCCTCCAGATGAATCAGCACAGTGGTACACGGACTCGAACATACATCAGAGGCACAGAGGAGGTGTTTGATATTGTATTTATGAACAATTCAGAGATAAGAACTAGGTAGGTTTTGGTTTGGTTTTGGTTTTTTTTTGGAGGAGGAGTAGTAAGGGAAATAAGATGATATGTCAGCTTATGGGAAAAAAAATAATTTCATCATCTTTTTAAAATTTATATCAGCCACAGACTCTGTTCAGCTTCATCCTCTAAGTGATAAATTAAAAGGGCACACACACAAACTGTAGAGTTTTCTTTTTCTTTATCTGTCACTCAGAAAATACAACATGAAAGACTGCCTGTACTAATCTGGGCTCTTGCATCCAGGGGGAGAGTGGTCGTACTGGAGCACGGTGTGCTGCCTGCAGCTCATGGAAGTTGCATCAGGAGCCACCAGGCAAGCACGACCAAGCACACAACTTCTCCTTAACATGGGAAAAACTCCATTTTGGACAGTCTTTCCATAGTAATTCTTTATTTCACTTTGCTAAAGCAAAAAAATCTTGATTATGTCCACGGGCCATCAGGTGTGACTACAAGCCACAACAACCTCTCAGTTGCCTGGTGACCTCTCTGAAACCAACCAGTAAAGACTTTACTTTTTTTTAAAACCAGTGCTGATGAAACACAAAACCTTTGTTCAAAACTAGGTTGATGAAAACGTCTTAATAGCTCTTAAGTTTTTCCATCAATAAACATCTTCTCAACAGGCAATCACACGACCTCTAGGAAGCCTGACATCAAAAGCTGGCAAAAAGAGAGAGCTGAAAGCTCAAGTCCCAGGCCCAAGAACATCATTCATCTACTTCATGTTCAGTCTCTTCTCACAAAAGTTATCAGCATAATTATGTTACCTGTGAAAAGAGGACAGTATGCTAAAAACTTGAGCGTGTCCCTTACCTTTTATAAAAAAGTAATACCCATTTGTAGGCAGAGCTTTGTACTTGGCTTGCTCCTGTCTGCAAAGTCTCTCCTGTAAACCTTTTCTTGTATTCTTTTCTTTTGTTCCTCTCCAAAATAGGAAAAACAGATATGGTAACCATTAATCAAGCAAGTAATGAAATTAATGTCAGCCAAAGAGAAAGACAGAAGCTGAGGAAAGGTGGACAAGACACCCCAGCACAGCTCCTGAGGAAAAAACAGGATTGCCTCTGCAACTGAATTGTAGATTATACAAGTTCATCACAAAGAATGAAAATTGTTGTGTTTCAAGTATTTAATTGGTAAAAAAAAAAAAAAAAGCAATAGGCCATCAGGCACATAAAATACTAATATTTGCATGAATGATCTTGCATACATCAGTGACAGAAGTCTTTGCTTTAGAGGTTGGGTGTGTGGTTTCAGAGGATTTAAGGCCTGGATAGACGTAAACAAGGACAATGACATAGAACTGACTGACCTCCAGCATCAGACACACCTCCAGCATCAGGTTGAATGGGACACTTTCTTTGGAAAGCCATGGAGTTTTGATATGTAATCCACCAGTCTCAACAGGAATCCTTTCCAGTGCCTGATTACCTCCACTCTCAAAATTGTCACTTAAGTTTGAATTTTTCTGGCTTTAATCTCAATTTTTTCATCTTTTTATATGCATTTTTGTCACATCCTTGGCCATGTTACAAGTCTTCAGGTAGCAGGCATCTTCACTATACCTCGGTACTTATCCATAAGTCGTCCATTGACAAGTTAATAAACTGACCTCGCTCCCATTGTGAAAAACACATTTCCCAGACCTCAGAACATTCTTTCAATTCTTCTGAACCTACTTGAATTTTTCACCATCCTTTCGCTGGACAGAGTACTCTAGCAGAAGGCTTACCAAGAAAATACAGGGAGGTCATTCCAATTCCTTGCTTTTTAATAAAAATTCCAGTATGTTCTGTCTAGTCTCCTCAGAGGAACAAAATGGTTTTTGTTTAATCAAAACCCCAAAACATTCAAACTCCAACACTTGGTGATATGAAAACGAATCATTAGATAATATATATATATATGTATTATTTTCTTTTTCTCCTTGTGCTGCTCAAATAAGTAAAAGTGCTTACAGCAACAGAGGGATGCAAATTTTGGGAGGAGTGAATTCAGAGAATAGATGTGTGTGAGTATGTGTGCACAGGGAGAGGCACCTGGGGGTGTATTTGCCATGTCTGTGCCTATGTGGAATTTTCAATATCAGAGTACTATAGACAAACTATACAAGCCCTTGAGTATTTCCCTAAATACACTTTGAAAACTTAAAGTGCAGTAAATTATGGGTTTTGTAAAAAAACAAACGGAAAATAATCAACAATGGTAACTGAGATTGTTTTGATATTTGGATCCATCACTACCCAAAAGCAGATTTTTACTAAAACCAATCACCTCTTCTTTTATTATACTATTTGCTGCACCTCTATTTATATTACAGATGCTAGGGTAAGAAATTAGCTATTATTTTTAGGTGTTATAAAATTTAAATTGGGTATTATATATAGCTCTGCACACATCTCTCTGTGACACTCACTATTTTTCTTGTAAAAATTGTGTATATAATGCCTAGCCTGAGACTACTTTAGCTAGCTAAAAACCATTCCTTTGCAGAAAGCTGAAACTTCTGTCAACTTTATGAAATCAGAAAGCAGAAAGCTGTGCCCCTCTGTAACTTGGTTACATAGATCAAGAAAAAAAACTTAAAAAATCAAGAATTAACAGTGCACATTTTTAAATATGCCAGGTGCATAGTAATTGTAAGCACGGTTACAACTTACAGCAAGGGAAAGGTGTTGCTTTCAGATTTTGAAATGCCTACTACAGACTAACCTCTTTGTCAACGCATTTGCAGCTTTGCAACATCCATTTCTAAATGAATTACCTTATGGAGGAAACCAAAAGGCGGAAAACTAAAGAAATAGGGGTCAAATTCCTCCTGTGAGATCTACCTTGTAAAATTATCCAGAATGTAATAATACCATGTTATTGACTTAAGCACAGTTCCCTGTGACATGCCGCAGCTGACCTGTAATTTTTATCCTACATGTTGCCAGCACTATTAAAATGACACTTGTGAATGTAAATTAAGCTCACAAAGGGGACAGATTGTATGATTCTGGTTTCTCTCAGATGCCTGTAGGCTATCACAGGTTCCATATGTGAAGTAATTATGTTCACTGAAGGAAAGAATAAATGCTGTCAAATTGTGTACTGAGAGAGAAAGCAGCTATTATATTGCAGTAGTCACTGGAGCATTGCCTTAGAAAGTGAAAAGATGTATAAGAAAATAATAATAAAAAAGAAAAACTGAAGCAGAGCTATATTAAATATAACCTTTAAATTAGTATCTGCTTTTGAATATATATTACACAAAGTTGATATTTCAGAAATAAAAGCATTTCAACTCTTTAATTGTATTTTCTTCCACACATCTAGAGGGCACAGGGCAGAATACTTATGGGAGGGGTAAAGGACAGATGGAGCATCTTTCAGCTTTCTGTGTTTCCCCAGCAAAAGGAGCCCTCATCACCCCAGAGATGCTGCCTCCACCTACAACCCCACCACAAACCTCCCCTCGAGGGAGCTATGCAGCAGCCAGCCTCCCTCCCTAGCAGGTAGAGATGTCCCAGCCCTCAGCCCTGCCTTTCCCACCCTACCCATTGGTTACAGGCAGCACCAAACTGACACCTTGCCAAGGACAGCAGATACTGGGAAAGAACAATTCTGAGTGCTTGTGTGGTTTTGGATTTTTATCCAGAAATTAAAAAAAAATAAAAATAATAACAATAAAAAAAAAAAAAGAAAGAAGAAAGAAAAAAGAAAAAAGAAAAAAACAAACAGGAAGTGAGAGTGCTTTGCAAACAACCCTGAAAAACACAAAGAGGAAGGCATATTTTCTAACAGGGTGTAACCATAGATATAATGCTCATGAAGAAGCCTACAGTATTGAAAAAACAGAAGGCTGAACAATTCTGTGTGTTTTTACTGTTTACTAGAGTGGCACCACTGGGCTCAGCACCCCGGAGCTTCCTGTCTCATCAGAAAGGAGAGGTTTCTGCAGTGTCACACTAGCCCTAGTTCTGGGTCTCTCCAACCTCAGCTTTAATAGGTTGCAAAAATAAATGAGGGCAAGCAACTTTCCAACACAGCTGCCCTCCCTGCTTTCCAGCTGCCTGCTCTGCCACTGTCTGCAGGTCTGCTGTTAACCTGACCATGTGCTTGGGCCAGGAGAACCACCTGAGAGAGCAGGATGGCCGGAGAGACAACATGACACATTTATTAGCTACCTGTGCACTGAGCTCCATGTGTGGCCCAGATCCTTGCCTGGGGCTCTGAGCTGTGTCTGTGCTCATCTAATACTCAAAAGCTATTACATACAGGAGACAAAATCCTTCAGACTGCTTAAGATGAGAAGGCAGCTCTTGGGCAACCAAGCAATTGCTGAAGCAGAGGCAGTGCCTGGAAGTTCCCTGTCCTCCTCCCTCTCCCAAAGTCATGACCAGCAGCCAGACAACACAGCAGTGGAAGTAGCCACTCTGGGTCTCTAGGGTCCTTCTCCAAGTGGATGATTTTCCTGACTGGCACCATCAGGTAATTTGGGTAATTACCTTGAATCCAAGGATCCAGACTGATCCTGGACAAACAGTTTAGAGACAAAGTGCTCTGCTTTCACCACCACCTCTCCCTGGAGTCCATCACCATGGAAGCATTACCTACCAAGTCCTTGTGTCCATTTTAGCAGTAAAAAGAGATTAGGTACAGGTACCAGTATGTCCCAACAAAGCCACAGCTTGCAGAAAAACATTGCATTGTGTGACACTACGTTTCTGCTTTTGTGAAAATATAAACTACAACTTTCTTTTGAGGTTTCTTAGAATAAAAAAGTCTGTCACTAAGCTTTTGAAGTCTCTCCATGGAAGCCATTTTACCAACTGCACATTGAATTTAGTGGAGTTGCTCAGCACAGAGAAACACTCACTGTGCTGAACACAAGGAAACTCTACTTCAGCATTTCTGGTCACACAGACTACTACTGAAGAGAAGGGCCCCTAAGCTGCCCCTGGCACTGGCACCATCAGACACATCATAGCTCACATCTCTTTACCTAAACTCTCTCTATACATTAAAATAGAGCAGTTACACCTGAATTGTCCATCAGGAACAGGGCCTGGCACATACTGTCCTTGCTCATCCTCCTGTTGCCCAGCAGCAGGGTAACAGCCTGCTTCAGCCCTGCTGTATATCCACCTCCACTGAAAGGGCTCCAAAATCACTTTGATTTCTCCAAACCTAACACTGTGAAGAAAGCAAAGCAGCACCCCATCTCCCTGTTTCGGTCATTGCTTTTCCACCTCCCTGTCTAAGGTAAGGGCAAACACCCGGTTCTCAGCAGGATGCACAGAGTACAGGGTCCCCACTCCCCTCCCACTGCAGCCTCCAGCCTGCAGCCCCACTGTCTCCCCAGCCACTTGCCCAGATCTTGCCAACACCCTCCTCTGCAGCCCCAAACCCTAGCAGCCAATTCCTATCAGGTAACCTCAGCAAAAAAAAACCCTAATTACTTCTTTGTTCAAGGCTGGCTTGGTAATGAAAGGTCTGTGAGCACAGCACAGAGCAGCGTCCGGACACAGACATGAACGCAGTGGAAACTCTTCCAAACCATGCACCAGACCTCCGTTACAGCTCATGCTCACTCCTGCAGGCTTCAAAAGTAGATTGTGGCTAGCTGCTTTTTAATTGCTATTCCTTTCCATGCATTAACATCTACGAGTAGGCGGTCAAGAGACAAGGCTAAAACCCACCCAAGCAGAGCACAAGTTAAGCACTGGGCCAGGCAAGAGCTAGTTGTAGAGAAGGCTGTGGAGAGAAATCCTCCTCCAGGCCCCCCTGCAGCCATCACCACCCAGAGCAAAAGGGCACAGTGTGGGGCACGGACCCCTCACCTCGTCTGCCATGCGCTGCCAGCGTTCAGTGTGCCTCTGCAGACCCCCTGCCACTCCCCTGCTGGAGAGTCCTTCGCAGTTGAGTTTTCAGGGGTGCTTGTACATGAATGAGTCATTGCCTTGTACAGACTATTAATACCAATTGGTCACAGATGGGTGGGCAGTTAGATGGGCAGACAGACAGCCTGCCTATTTTCAATTAAAGGCAATAGCAGTTGTACAACACATTACTGCAACTTCTTCTCTAAATAAAAAAATTGAAATCAACTACCATTTCCTAAGCAGCTCAGAACTATTAAACAACTGTTTGCAGGTTAGCTCGTGTCATACGTGGGAGGCTGAACTGTAATGTAGAAATGAGAGGTCTTTTCTAGTTGGCAGCATTGACAGCAACTATAATGTATGACTCTCTTGGATGCAGCGTGGCAGAAGCAGGGTGAGGATCATCCAGTGTTATTCACTAGAGAAATTGTTACACATGAAAAAAGAGAATGCAGAATCAAAGATCTCAGGATTGTGTCAGGAAGGAGGGAGGGAGGAAGAGAGGGAAAGGTGTGGTTTGCTCTTACATTTTTAATAAGGATTTGTGGGGTAATATTGTGTAAAGGTAATACAGCTGGATCTTTAATAATAATAACTAGAATCAACTCTCCATGTTAACTGACCTTTAAATATTATTGTCCCTTTCAGTTTACCAAAAAGACATTTACTTCATGAAAGATGTTATTCAACTCTGTTTAAAGATCCAATAGGCTAAAATATGCTAAACTGACATTTAGAATTATCTCATAACAGTTTTTTTATGATTACTTGTATCATTTCCATGTGATTTGAATGTGCGATTTTATTTTTTTTTAAATATATTTTGAAACCATCTCAAATAATAGGCAGATATTGCCTGGACATTCAGGTTATCTGTAATGATATTAGGACCTTTCTCAGCAGCTGAGTAATTACTTCCTTATTATGCTCAAGGCAAGCTGAAATCACAGGCCCTGCTCAAGATTTAAACCTACATCACACAGGCAAAGGAAGCATTTAGACCAACATTTTGCGTTTCTAACTGCATTTTTTGTAATAAGAACAGCGCCTATGGTATATTGCCCCAGTAATCTGTGAAGTGAAGGCAACTGGGACCAGCAGAAAAAACCCCAACCAAACAACAAATCTGTTGTGTTAGGGGAGGAAAGACAGCAGGACCTGAGTGAAGGTAGACACGTTGATGCATCTTCCAGGGCCAGTGGATCAAGGTGGGCAAGAACGTGCATTATTTTGCCAGAGCCCTGGCTGCTTCCCAAGAGCTGGGTTTGTGGCATTGCACCCTGACACCCCACTTCCCACCCCAGCCTCCCCAGCAGGCACAGAAGCCCAGCGCTCCTCCCCTCCACAACCACATTGCCTGTCCTCTCCACCGGCCCTTTGCAGAGCCACGCTCATGATTTTCCTACACCACTGAGAGAGCTCCAGCCTCCAGGTCCTCCCTCCCCTGTCAAATACTCCAAGCCTGCCTCCAGATATGTTGAGCATCACAAACCATGCTTGAGGAAATAAGAAACAAACATTTCTCATTCCTTCTTACTCCTATCCTCTGTAAGAGAGAGGAGAGACGTCCAAGTTCTGATGCCCCTAAAATGGGAAGAAAGCAAGAGGGGTCACCCAGTGAAGGCACAAGCCATCCTTCATTTTTTAATTTCTACACTCTCTCACTCTGCAGCACCCCTTTCCACCCTGGGGCCTGCCTGCCCCAGCTAATGCACATCACAGCCCACCTATCTCAGCATCTGGTGGGAGAAGGGCCCCTTTCCCTCGGCAGCCTTCAGCTCCAAGAGGAGGGAAAATCAGCACAGATTGCCAGTGTGCCAAGAAAGTGGATAAGTGAAGACATGGTAAAGTCACTCTTGATAATAAATACCATCATCCAGCAATCTGCCTCAGCACTCCTGGTTATAGCCTTTCTTAATGAAAGAGAAAGGAGTGGTCATGTACATGATAAAACACTTAAATGGTTAAAAGAAACAAACACACAATCAGCAAGGAACTGCAGTGGAAGCTACAGAGAAAACCAACTACTTGTGAGAACTTGAGTATTCTGTGATTTTAGCAAAAACTAAAGAAACAAACATAGAAGGGACAAGATAAGTAATAAGAGGAAGAAAGCTAATTTAATAAATAAAATCTGTAATATTTTCTGAAAACAAATGCTAGTTACAAAGCACTCATAGGATGTGTTTTGGTTCAGGTCGGCTCTTATTTCATCCACAATATTTTTAACATTATAATCGAAAGCAAACCTAATTTTTAATTGGATATTACAGCTCATTTCAATTGAGCTAGCAGCAAAGTATATGCAAAATCTAAACAGAAGACTTGAATAAAATGCTTGAGATAATCATAGCATATCTAGCTGGAGTGTAGCTCTACTGTGGAAACACTATCAGTTTTGCATCTTTTAATAAGTTTTTAAAAAAACAACTATTGTCTCTTTCCTGATTTCAACATTTGTTTAGTGAGTTCTGGTAAATTCTAGATACTATACCCTTGACAACAGAAACAACTAATTATGTTAGAAATCCACAGTGATAAGAAAACTGCACAGTAAATACATTATATCCAGGCAACAGCAGAAGGTAAGTCTGTATTTTATTTGCTGTGGATTGCATAAGTTGGTAAATGCTTTCTGGTAAGTGTCCTTCAAATTCCAAAAATAATGCATCTATTTTATGGCATTATCTCATTTTCTATTATATTTGTTTATATCTCTGCAGTGAAACCATATTGTTATTAAGGGTATCATTATAATAGAAAATAGGATTAGCTTTTAAAACCCTGTTCTATTTTATGTGTATATAAATAGGAACATTACAATCCTGCGAGATTCCCATTTGTCCTTGCCACACTCTTGACATCACTGTAAACGCAAACAGAACACCAAGCCCTTACTAAGGCTTAAAATGTTGCCCCTTTGATTAGCTGCACACACATCTTTTTTGCTTTTAGCAAGCAAAAACCTCACTCTGCTGGTTACGTATTCGAAAAAGTGAAAACACTGTGTTTCTCTTTACCTTTGACTACCAAGATGGGTCTCCGTGCATCTACTTTTGTATAGTGTGGGGATAGCAAATCACCCCAACATCCAGCAGACAACTAGGACTAGTTTTTGAAGATATTGAGGTGGCTAATGGCAGCAAGGTAACTAATCTCAGGTGCCTACTGGAGAAAGGTAAGGCATGATGTTGCTCTCGGACAGGTTCCTGAAGGGATGTGTCACACCCAAGGCTCTCTGGGGTGCAGGTTGTGCTATTATATCTGAAAGTGCAATGTGGAAACCCACTGTGGGCACCAAAATGACTCCGTAGGAACAGGAGGAGCCAAGAATTCCATCCGCAAGGGCAGCCTGGCCCACAGCCCTGTAAGCGAGAGCTCAGGAACAGACAGCCAGGTTGGGGACGGGTGAAGGGATCAAACCAAAGCTGGGCCAGGGGGGCAAGATGCGGTGAGCTAAGGGGCACTGCTGCAGTAGGGTCTGCATGCCCAAAAGGAAAACAGGATGCCCCGTGTCCTGAGAGCAGAGTGCCACATCCTCTGGCCACATGCACACAGCACTGTGATGTGCTGAGTACACCCTGAAACTGAGAGAAGGCACTTGTTTGTTAGACATAACAAAAACGCTTCAAAAATTATAAGCAAGGCCTTGCATTAATGACAGTAACTAACATTGTGGCTGTTGAAAACTCAAACAAGTTCAGGTGATTTCATGTCAACTGATGACCAATTAAAAGCTGTGAATTTTAAGGGCAATTCTTTTTGTTTGTTTGTTTTTCCTAAATAAGGTGGGATTTTACTTCAGTGTCTTGAAATGTTTTACAGAGTGCAGTTGTGTCTCTTTCTCACTGCCATAACACCCAGTAGTTCAGGGAACACCAGGGCATGTGATTACAGGGCAGTTCCCAGACACATCACGTAATCAGTGCTACACTCTGAGAAAACCCAGAAGAGTCTGGCCTAAAAAGTTCTCTGAATCAGGGTAATTACAATATTAATCACAATCCATTGAACTAAAGTGGAATTAAATACAAATTTTCTGTTTATATAGTAAGTGCTGAATGACAGTAAGTTAGGAACAGCCATTTTGGTCCGGTTTAACTGCCTAACATCTGGAGAACATTATTACAGAGTCATCAGCCATTTGGCCGGTGCCCAATATGGAAGCAGTTTTACCCTCTTTTCTCTAAACATTAGCACAGCCTTGCCGAAACATGCATATTTCTCTTTTCTCTTCTTGAAATGTTCTCAGAAGTAGTTTCAATATTGTAGAATTAAGATGGAATAAGCCACTTGTTTCTGTTTAGAAAGCAATCTAAATTGGATCAAAATAAGAGGCCAATTTTAAACATTTAATTTAAACAAAGATAGTGCTGTTTATGACAGTCCGTGGTAAAGGCAGTTGTTCCAGCTATTTAAACAATATAATTACACAGCATTTCTCAGTACAGAAGAGACAAATTACTGGAAAGTTGAAAACTGTATGCCCTTGTTCTTATATAAATATGTACACATAAACTATCACTGGTTACTACCAAATTTATATGAAGTGTAATTGGGATGTTATTACAGTTGCTGTGCTTGAAAAGAACATCTTTACTTACAAAGAATCCTTTCTTTTAATTTTTTTTCTTTCTTTTTTTTTTCTATAGTAATGAAAAAACACAGTTGTGAGCATAATACCCTGACATTCAGGATGCCAGCCTGTCTCTACTGGAGTCAGATGTGAAAATAAATAGATATTAAACTGTCAGTCAATGAAATTACAAAGTCAAGAGCAGCTCTAGCTGCGATCCTGTGTGTTCTGTTTGATGGACACAGGTGTTTAAGTGTTATGAAATCCAGCGGAGCCTCAGAGTGAATAATGCACCTTCCAGCAGTCCTGCCTTAGCCAAAAGAGCTGCAGTGAGCTCCCCTCTCACCCCGATGCCCCCAGCAATTGATGTTCCCTAAGAAAGGGGCAAGAAAGGCCTTCCAGGTTTATCAGAGCTCAAATCTGAGAAATCTTAAAGCCTGCATTATGGCACATGTCGAGGAATTGGAGCTATACTCCTCTGAAACTGTGATGTTTAGTCCCACTGGCTTCACATACAAATCTAAGGCAGATACCCAAAATCCACATCATTTATTTATTATTCATAAGGCACTTAAAGTCAATCATCTGTCACTAATAAACATTAACACTATTAAAAAATTAATGATCATCCCACAGCATGCTGAGACAGATTCTTCTTTCTGTTTGATGAGTATTGGAGCAAAGTACATCACTTTCATTTACTGACTCCTAAAGTGTTTATGCTTTGTATAATACTGCTCCTTCAGCTACTCCTCCAAACACCAGTGACCCCCTCGTCTTGGCATGCTAAGAAATGATCAATCTCGTGAGAGGAGCTTGAAAGGATGGGTTTAGATACAAATATGTATCTGCAGAGAAGAAAAATAAATCATGGATTCGAGGTTATCGCACAGCTCAAGCCTTTGTGATTACAGGGCTTTTGTGTCCCTTTCCAATCTCTGTTAAATAGCGTGATGTCTGTAACGGTGGACACGTGTCTCTGTGCTCTGCTGTACAGGAGGGTCCTGGCTCAGGCACCATACCACAAGTGGACGATGAGGCTGGAAATAACAGCTCTGATGAGACTACCTGAGAGTCTCACAAGCTGGAACAAGAAAAGGCTTCCTGAAGAGCAACAAAAAAAGGTAACTTCAGCAAAGGTCCACATAGTGTCGCAGGGCACTTTCTTCTCTTAGTGGGTGGGAGGCTAAGCCCACTGCTAGAGATGAAGAAACAGCTTGCACCTTAACCCTCAAAAGGACATTCCCTCTAAAAGTAAAAATGATCCTAGACCCTTCATCTTTTGTGTTCACATTTTCAAATACAAATCTTGGGGAATACATTTTCCCCTTGCCTTTATCACGTTTCTGTCTCACACAGGCAGAACTCGTAATTCAGCACTGTTTCCTAACACACGTGCATCATGTTTTGCCCTGCTCCTCATTTTAGCAATTACTTAATTGTAGGAGTGCTGTAAATATAGTATAAATAATTTCTTGATACACAGTTGATTCTGTTAAAACGCAGATAAATAGATCTAACTAAATCTGCATTAAAGACCAGTCTAGTAGTAGAGGAAAAGAGCCAATATGATTCTGTGCATCAAATCAAACTAACCTCCAATTTCTTTGAGTTACATCAAACCTCTAAACCCAAGCTAAAGTGAAGGTCTCAGTACTAATGCCAAGATGGGAGCCATATTAATCTTCCTCTTGAAATTTATGCTCTAATATTTCAGTGCCAAATCATTTTTTCATAGGAAAACAGCAGCTGTTAAGAAATAGAAAGATGTGAGAGGAGTTAAGTGACTGCAGTCACCCTATTTTCTTTCCTTATGCATGGCTCATGTGAAATAAGTAATGAGGATTTGCAAAGAGCAGCTATCAGAGCTAGAAACAAGCCAACCAACTAGAAAAACACGATGTCACAGGACCACACTCACTTTACTGAGAACTAAGAAGGGTTTGGTTTGGTATCAGCTGTTGCCATTACAAATTAAATGGAGGCATTAGGAAAATGCTGTCATCCATTTCTAATACTGCCTTTCAGGGTACAGCAAGTCAAGAAGTAGTGATAACTCCCTGCAACAAGCCAGGCCTGAAGAAAATTTTTTTTCAGGTACTGCAGAGCATCAGGGACCAGTTCAGTGCCTGGCACACCATTTTATATTTGCATATCTCCTATCTTCTGCAGGGCCACACATGGTGGGAAGCTCCGTGAGTGATGACTATGGGACTGAAACCTGGTTCTCAGTCACACTTACCAATAAGCCCCATAGAACCTGAAATTAAACAGTTTTGAACAGAATTAAGGTATACAGCCTTCTAAATCTCAGGCTGAACACTGTTCTGACCAATATTTTTTAGTCATACCACCTTGTCCTGCTGCCCATTCTCCACTGCCAGGAGACTTCTTTTTTTCTTAGAATTCATGCACTGTCAAGCCAAGTTACTCTTATAAGGAGAGTGGGAATTACAGTCAAGAAAAAGATATATTAAAGTATCATTATTCAAACATAAAAATGCAATGAAAATGTTAACCAGCTTTCCCTAAGGTGAAGGTGTTTATTGCTAAGTTTTTGCAGCACAATTACATTCAAACAGACTAATGCTAGCTTGAAATAAAGCATTTATTTTTCTGAATCTACCTAGGAGAAATGGAAAAACCACCTTGAAAGTAAGCTGCCTCATATCAAACACTTACCCTAAAAGCTTTTCTATTAAAAACATTAGATTTTTAAGAATAATTTTGAGAAAACTAGGCAGCAAAAATTCAGTGCCCAATTTTCTCTTCTTAAATATGAATACCTTGCACTGACTTACTGCAGTTGGTAGGTTTGGAATTTATATTCACTTCTAAACCAATATCTGGTGCTTTTTTACATTATGCTGTGCAAGCCACATTTCCATAGACGCGTCGCAGTTAGCACACCACAGCCACACCACAGCCAGCAGACCAGTGTACATGAAGGGGGTCATGCTCAGACTGCTGCCCTGGAGCAGCTCCCCAGACCACAGGGGCTGGGAACTGCAGGACCTGATGGGCGTTTCACTGCAGCTGGACTGTGTTTCAAATGGGCCAATGGTAGGCATGGCACAGGCTTTTGCAATACTGTCAGCAGAGGTGCCAGATGAGGTGAGGTCCCCACGGGACACCGAGTCAGAAAGGTTGCCCACAAGCGCAGCTCCTTCGTTTACTAGCCTGCCTTCACTGCAGGACTTCAGTTCCCCAGACATCTGTCCTGGCTGTTCCCCTTTCCTCTGCTTTTAGGCAAGTGACTCAAGTGTCACCTGCTTTCCTCCTGAAAAGGCACGGACCCCCTTTGCATCCCCAGACAAAGGTAAAGCAGAGCTGCCCCCAAGGTTTATCAGAGGCCATACAGATTATATATAGTCAGGGACTTTGTGTAGGCTTCTGGCACAAATGACTCAATGAAAAACCTAAATCATAACAGCAGGAGGTGATGTGGCCCATACTGGGCCACAAGAAACAACAGTTCTGCAGCACGAGTATTTATAAACACAACTGAGGGCTGCTATCTGTCTCTTTCATACGATTGCTGGACCACAGACTATGGGCCATCTGCCCACAGTCTATTATCGCAATCTGTGAACAATTATAGACGGGACACTTCATCTTAGAAAATGGTAAAGTTAACAAAAAAAGGCACTGAAGAAATAAACAAAACAACAGAAAACAATCAAAAAGCAACTAACAAAACTGCGGTCAGCCATTTCATGGAGCTTCATTTGCCAGCCCTTTAACCCAGCAGTACTTTGTCGCTGGACACACCACCACCACATCAGCTGCCCCAGAGCAGACATGGTTGCTGCTGCTTCTGAGGCCACAGCAGGTGCCAGCTTCAGCCCTTCTCCTGCAAATGTCAGCACGTGACTGCACTCTGAGACCCAAGAGCCCCATTACACTGCCTGTGCAGCCAGCTCACTGTGTTCAGGAGGTGTGAGGGCAACAATAGCCAAAATGTTACTGCCTCAAAGGGAAATGTCCCAAGCCCCTTTCACAGCTGGCAGCTGAACTTGCACCAGAACAGCCAACCCTTCCCCAGGCTGCCCAGTCTCTGCCCACCCCATCACCATCCTCCACTTCCCCGTGCCATGCTGGAGCTGCTTCTGGCAGAGGGCCCTCTGCACCCTTGGCCAGTTGCACAGGGCTGCAGCAGGAGACAGAGTGCTCCAAAGGTACAGCACAGACAACACACTGGGCTTCAGCTGGAAAGGCAGGGGAGAGGACAAAAACTTACCACTCCTGGCCTTCGATCTGTGACGCTGCTGCAGAGAAAGCTGAGGACATGGCAGCTGTTTCTTGTGTGGTTCTCTTGCTGTTGCTGAGTGGACAATGGTAATGTGTGATCAGCAGGAGATGTGGTTTGTCAGTGCTGTCTGTTCCCCACCTGCAGACTGTGAATGCAGCAAGGGAGTATCCCTCTCAGAGGACCCTGATGAATCCCTAAGCAAAAAATCCCTTCTGGGGTCAGGCTTTTACCATGAGGCTAGGAAAAGGCTAGATCTTGGGATTTTACCCTCTCCTCATCCTTGCCTCCATTACACAGCCATCATGTTGGAACTGAGCCTCTCTACCCACAGCCCACCAAACTCAGGATAGCTCAGATCCAGACTCTGCTCCTCAGTTCCCCTGGGATGTCCTCTTTGGTTAGCCAATGGTGACTCAAAGAGAAGGCTACCTGGAAATGCCATGCTCCCTTCCATTCACCGACAGTCAGGTTGGGAACAGGCAGGAGTCCTGTACATACTGAATGGCCCAAGGAGAGCAGAAGGCACCTTACTGCTGCTAGCACTTGAGCACTGCAAGGCTGAGATGTGAGGCTGCTGCTGCTGCCATGGGATAATTCCAATTCAAGTGGTGCTGTGGTCCTGGCTGGGAATTTTTGTGCCTGGGCTAGGAGGTGAGCCTGTAAAGCCCTTACACGGTTCGAGTCCTGCTATCCCCAGGTTTTGTGTGTTGTGCTCCAGGTGGAAGGCTCCAAGGATGCCCCAGCAGACACTGCTGGATGGAACGGGGTATCTGTACAGCTGCTAAGGAGGCAGCGTGGAATGGCACCACCAGTCTGAGCCACCATAATCCAGCAGAGAATGCTTGAAGAGCAACAAAAATGATGAAAAAACACTACATCAGTCTTCAGCGTAGTCTGAGTAATTAGTGCTTTTTTACAACAGGGAAATGGCACAGAAAGTAAAAATCCAACTGCCTTAAAACAACAGATACTCTCAATTCATTTCTAATTTATGCATTCTTGTCATATGAAAGCCTCTTGCTTAAGCTGCTTTTCTATCTATTTGCAGTCTATTCAGACACACAATGCTCAGTAGGGGTCTGTCTCCATGATTCATTGGCTCAGATTTCCCATAGAGTTTACATGATGTCTACTAAGCCCCATACAGTTTTGTATCCATTATAACCAGGGACAAGCAAGCAGGGCTCAGGAGGCTGAGCATCCATCTAAGAATAGCTTCCTGTCTTCCAGCTCTCTTCACAACAAATGAACAATGGTTACATTTTACCGGCTAGCACTGCGTGGTGAGGGGAAATTATAGGAACTTGCCTGAGTTAAATAAGGGAAGAAGCATTTAGAGTGAAGCTCCTTAAATGAGCAGGTCAATAACTAGTTTACTGAGACCAAGGCACATAGCTAATGAGAGAATAAAGAATTATTCTTGTCAAGAGAGAAAAAGATGCTGCTCTGGTTTTGTGCTAAATAATTACATTCATTATGTTTAGGACAGCCCTGCAAGTGGTCTTTTGCACTAGTAAATTCATTAGCAAAGCTAATAGGCAAACTACTATTGGGGCAAATTTAAACGATTGCAAAAGGATGGATGGTAAAGATGGGGAAAGGTAGTATGAGAGCTAAGAGCCAAAGTCAGCTGTAAGTATAATTGAATTTATCTTCTCATCAACTTTAAGGCCTCCTTCTGGGCTTGAAACAAGGAGAGAAAAAGCCATTGAAATGAAAGGATATTCACTTGATTGGATTTGTTGCTGGCTTTTGCAGTTTACCAAACTGTCTAAACTGACCTCTTGACACATGACAACAATTATAAATCCAACAAAAATTAAACATTAACTAAATTGTCTCAGTGTTTCCAAATGACAAAGGATCTCAAACGTGTCAGGAAGCCATCTCCCCAGCAGAAACACTGAAAAAGTAACCAGGCTTTGATTTTACCAAGACATCCATGAAACTCAGCTGGGCAGCAGGAAGGTAGGCAACGATGTCTCTAGGCAAGAGTTACAGTCACAAGTGGGCTGTGGACGAGGGCCACCTCCCATGGATTTGGAGAGAGGCAACACATTGCCCCCTGCGAGGCACCACAGAGCAGTGGTGGTCCTCCCTGAAGGGCAGCAGTGGTGGTTGTCCTCCCCGCCTGCTCAGGTAGCAGTCCTCCCATCAGCACAGCCTTTGGTTCAACACGCCATGAACACACAAAGGGCCATCAGCCTTCTCTGGTACTCTGACTCAGGCTGGCAATGTATTTATGCAGAAACCACCAGCATTAGGTATGCTTAACCAACATTTTCTTTACAGATACATTTTAAATAAAGAGGTTAGAGTCTGATAAAAATCACTGGAAGAGCTGTGCACATAAGTACCTCTTTTTAATCGTGCCTTGCCTAGACCATAATCACAGGTGCTTCATAGATACAAACGCAGCACATTGAGGTGTGCCTAGACAATGATTGAAATCAATTTAGCAAGTCTGTGGAGCCCATCAGTAACACACGTAGGACAGAGCAGACTGCTGACCGCGCTTATGGTGCTGCTGGCACTGACCATCATCTCCAGGCAGGGCTCCGCAGACCCCCACCCCCTGGGGCTGCCTTCGCTGACAACTGGAGTTACAAGGGAACCGAGACTATTTCTGTCATTGGGCTCAGTGCAGGACATAGCTTTGACTGAAAAAGCAGAAAGGAATCTTTAATCATTTTTTTATGGGTTTTTTTTTGTGTGTGTGTCAATACATTTTTTGGCATTTTAAAAGTGAGATTCCAAAGTGTTAGGGTTTTGGTTTTTTTTCTAAAAATAACTTTATCACTATGAAATGCAAATGTACTATGACTGCAAAAAAATACTTACTAAAAAAAAGAAGGGAAAAAAATCATCAAGTATTTAAGCATTTTGCTTTGGACACAGAATAAAAATACTTTTTTTTGTTTGTTAACTTTGTAAATGAAACTGTCTAATTTGGGTTCAGCTGCATTGTGTTCAGTTTTGCCACATCACATCTGTGTGAAGCTGTTTTAAATGGACGCTCAAGAGTATTAACAAAAAGCATCCAAACAGTAACTTTTCAGTAAATGAATTTGGGAAAGACAGAAAAGTAGTAACTGCAATGAAGCCTATATCAGCAGAAAGACAGACAGACAGACAGAGAGACAGACAGAAAGAATCTTCTTTGCCAAATGGAAATGTGTGTAAATGTTCTTGACTACTGCTGCAGCCTGACAATCCAGAAGGAGCCTGAGGCTCCCCAGTAAACTTAGTTTAGAAATCCTCAGCTGATCTCTTTTTTCTTCTGGCTAGTTGCCTTATCCAGTCAAGGTGGAAATTCAGGATCTAAATCTTTGTGAGAAGCTGGAAAGACAGATATATGGTACATCTGAAGGAAGACATCCAGACAATCAAGCCTCTCTACCTAAACACTGGGAAAATGCTTGAGACCTTTGTCATTTCATCAAGAGCTGATCCCTTCCCTCCAGCCATCATGATCTACCTCCCATGAGAGCATGTTGAGACTGCATGGGCTGCTGGAGATCCCCAAGAGTCACAACACCACTGTCTGTTGCCAGAGGAACACCAGTGATTGTCATCCTTCTCCCCCACCTTCTTTCATATGTCTACAGCCTTCAAAACCAGACTGAAAAGGTGCAAAAAAATCTGAGATCTCTGGATGGTGAGAAAGCTTCCTTCTTAATGAATTTTTAACTAATCATTTCCACAGGGCAGATGAAAACTGCATGATAACTATTAAGAGTGTGGGAAGGGTGTCATGAAGTGGTGTATGGAGGACAGTTCTAAGCACAGGCTGGCACCTTGTTCTCTCAAAAGTCAAGAGCAGGCCTGGCCTTCCTTGCTAGATTCTTGCCAGTTATTAAGTAATACAAACATATTCTGCAATCTTTATATTCAGAGAGTCCAAAAGTTCAATTATATGGCTGTTCAAGAGTTGTTATGGTCATAAAAGTGACTATAAAAATGTTATCTTTTTCCTGCGTTTATTTGCTTCCTCAAGTGTCTCTCCTGTCAACATATGTCCATTTTACTCATTAATGTTAATAGGAACCAGGTATGCCAATCAGGGAAGATTGTTCCCTTAAGTGATATCTATTTTGCCTGCTAACAAAGAAAACTTTTTATCACAATAAGGAAGGGAAACCCAGCACAGGTGTGCCACAGTAATATGCATTATACTTTGCCTCATGCTGTGCCACCAGCAGCAAAGCTTTATTCTTGATCCACAACTTGTACACTTGCTGAATGTTAGTGATGAAGTACAGTGCAGGTCATAAACAACTAAGCTTTGTTTTCCACAACTAGATGGAACAGCAGGCACTTAGAAAAAAAAAAGATTATATTAGCTTGTAAATGGAACAATTTAATATGGAAGTAACTGATGGCAAATAAACACAAAATGCCAAGGCAACTTCTCTGTCACTAGCTGTACTCTTTTCCTTTCATTTCTTTAAAAATCAAAGTTAGTGAAGTAGAATTTATTCAATCTTACCAAAGAAATTGATTTAGAATGTGAAATATGCCCTTAAGAAGGAAAAACACTGTGCTCCTTCCTGAGAAAAAAAACCTTTCCTGCAGACAGTGCAGTGGGAAGGTCTAAATGGATGCAGCTATGGCTCAGATTTTTCAGCCACATAACTGGAAACACTCTACACTGCCATTCCTTGACAAAATCATTTTGTGTGGTACAACCTCCTCAAAATATCAGAGCCTAAATTCTACAAAAGGCAAAACATCTCTTTTTCTTGCTTCTTCATCTGTCTTCCAAGTGCATAGGTTGTTCCTCCAAACATGTGATGCTTTCACACATGTTCTGAGCAACCACCTCTTTTTTAAATGATGTGATCATTTGTGTCATCTACTGCAGCTAGTGCTGCTTGAACCCAGTCTCTTCTAGGTGATGAGACTTTGTTTTCTGACTTCCTGCATCAAAAAAGATTCACTGCTTATGGACACCCATTGACAGGTGAATGCCGTCTCAGTGCTGCATCAACAACAGATCTTTTATCAATAGCTATACATAGAAATCTATGTATAGCTCTGAGAAGCACTGGATCGAAACCAAATCATGTTGGAAATGAAGAAATTGGTGAAAAGACATGTTTGTACTTTACAGTTTGATTTCTGGGCAGGGAAACAACAGTGGAGCAGGGTTCCAGGGAGATTGTGGCATCTCCATCCTTGGAGGTTCACAAGAGTAGACCAGACGAAACTCTGAGAAACCTGGTCTGTCCTCATGGCTGACCCTGCTTTGAGCAAGAGGTCGGACCTAAGCCCTCCTGTAGTCCCTTCCCAACCAAGCTGGGATTGTGTGACATGAGATCTCGTTCAAAATTATACCATCTTCAGCCAGCCACCAGTCAAAGAAGAGATTCTTACCCTGTCCCTTCCCTGAGTGTGTAGCAATTTGGTACACCCACAGACCTCTTGCTAATCCCTTCCTACACATTATTCTGCCCTATTAGACAAAACCCCAGATATTCCTCTATTACCTTACACGGTCCTCCTTTCCTAGGAGCCTGTAGGCTTTCCAGTGGTACAAACCTACAGGCATTACAGTGCCTCATCAGTCTTTTTTAGTGGTTTGTCAGAACAGGGAGTGCTCTGAAGGGAACAGCAACAGACACTTTTGACTTTAGTTTCCAACCGTTCAGATTAGTATTCTGTATTCACTGCTATTTATACCCTCTAACTTCTTGATACCTATGGCTGACTGAACTTGTCCAAAATCTCTCCCTGGTTTATGAGCATGAATTTAGTTTTTATGTTCACTGCCTGCTAATGAGACATCTTCCTGCCTTAATCCTGCATAAAACTAGATACCTACTGTAAAACACTCCTCCCTACTGCTTTTCATTGATTTCACAGGGAATTAGGATCTGGCAACCATCGATAACAGCCATGAAGAGATGCTCACTGCTCTCTTGATCTTATAAAACAAATTTAGTTATAGTAAGTACTCAAAAGATGGATCAGCATGAGAAAGAAACTCTCCCCAGTCAAATCATAACAGTAAGGATCCTTAAGATCAGCATGGAGCTGGACTTCAGCAGATCTGAGCAAAGTGCTAGGTAGCACCAGTGCCTAGACACATCATGACACTGCCACCACTCACCGTCCCCTATGCATTGTTTCCAGTTTCTGAACACACTTTGTGAACGGAGAGCAAGTGGAGAAATTTGTGATGGTTTATAGCGTCCATGTTACAGTGCCTCCAGTTTAGGATTTGCCATGCAGCCAATGTGAAATTAACTGAGCAGCTCCCCCAGACATACCTCCGTTGAATCTTTGAAAGGGGAAGAGGCAGAACTACAGCACTCAGACATTTTCCTATGTGCAAAGACAGGCTATGGACTTGGAGGAAGTATGGGGCATAAGGAAGGAGCTCTCGCTCCTTCTTACTCTGCCACGCAGGTGAAAAGACCAAACTACAGTTTAGCTTCCTGCTATTGTAGTCTATGGGAAGAGCAGAACACAGCAAATGAGATTTGACATAACAGTCCTAAATCGGTGATGGCTAGCACCTCCATGGCTGAATTTAGTTATTTCATCTAAAAAGTTATACTACAATTGTATATGATCTGTATTCTTGGCCTTTTAAACAAGGGATATCCAAGGATTTAACGTTTTCAGTTTGTCCTTAAACAATATTAATGACTGTCCATAGCAGACACAGCTTTATCAGAGGGGAGAACATTGCAAATTTGAGGAAGAATATCTCCATCTCACTGCCTATCTGTAACAGAGAAATTAGTGTTCTTCCCAAAAGAAAAAAGGCTGAGATTAATTAGGTGATCATTAAACAATGCACCTAAAGTTTCTGTTATGACACATGATTTTATAAATATATGCGCATCCCTACCTTGCCATAGTCTGATAAAAAACCAAAGGAGAGTACAGTCCATACCGTCAAATGGATGATGACTTCATATGACTCGTTCTGAAAGAAAGCAGCCTGTTGTTTACTGCATTTATCGACAATCTGTGAAACTAGACCAGAAATCAGTCTAATTACCAGAGTGCCAGTTGTGCTTGTTAACACCAGCTTTGTGACCAAATGTTATTCCACAGTTGTCACATCACAAGAAGGTTTCATTACTAACATAATAGTGAACAAGATCACATGCCTGGCTATTGATTGATCTGCCACACAAAGGAAGGACGTTGTTGTCTCTATTATAACTGGTTACATCTTTGTCTGCCTGTATAATATGCACAGGAATGTATCATGAGCAGTTGCTGCAGTGTTTCCTGATTTCTGCCCGTTAGCCCATTAACAGCCCATTAGGATTTGGAGACCTTACCACCAGAAAAGATAGGACCTTGCCATAATTCTGTCCTGTACAATCTTCAAAAGATTGTTTTTATCAACCTTCTAGCAATGGATCCTAAAAGGATTGAGACTAACTCAACATTTACTTTATAAATATATCATTTCTGCAAAATCAAAAGATATATTAATTCTTTCCAGACACAACTAGGTAACACTGTAGGAACAGTAGAAATATTCCTCATTACTGCAGTTGAGTGGTACTGAAAGAGCTGTATCTTAGACCAGAGAAATAGTCTGCTAACAAGCGCCTCAGACAGAATGAACTGACATTGACCCTCAGACCATCAAGATACTGCTTTTCATTCACTGACCAGTCATAAAGACAAACAGCAGCTTTCAGGCCTGTTGTTAATATTAAAAGTGAACAGTCTTGTTTATTTTTCTATGAACTCAATAAATATTATAATGTAAAAGTGGATTTGTTTATCATTGTGAGCCTACAGAAAAACAAGCGTGCCTCATCATCTTATCTGATGATGAATGATTTATCAGGCAGAATGTGAATCTGCTTCTGAGTCTATTTTCCTGTTTATGCTTGTTGAACAGATACAATTTAATGAAGAATATAAAGTACTTAAAAATCTGTCTACCATTAATAGTTTAATTAAACTGACATGTACTTCAGAAACACAGAGAGAGAAAACATTAATTTTGGTTATAAAGGGCATGGCATTATTAAAGTGCAATTAAAAACAACATTCACTTACAATTAATACCTAAAACAATTTAATTATTTAACAATTGATTGTCAGCTCTGGCTAACTTAGCCACCCCGAGGTAGGTTCTTTGGTCCTCTTGTAAAGCATATTACATGGCTGTTGTCACACTGCGAAGACCCAAGCACAAGATAACAACTTGCTCCTAAGGAATATCTAACCGTAAATCCCTGACAAACATCTCACTGTGCTATCGTCACCCATGTCCTTGAGGTGCCAGTCCCCAAAGGATCCCTGCCTGACCTCTTCATTGGGGTAGGTAACAGCCTCTGCTGAGGCTCGAGCAAAGTCTAGAGGCTGACTGGGAGCTGCCTTCTAGCTCCTGTACCACTTTTCCCTTGTGGAGGCACTAATTTAGATTCCTTAGACATACTCAGGCATGTCTTTTCTTCCTAAACTTCATGTCTCTTACAGGTCTCCCTTTCCATCAGACTTGATGGAAATTGGTCAAATGGCTCAACAATTATCTGAGAGAAGGCATTGAAAAAGAGGAGCAAAGCAAAGCATGTCTGTCATGCAGGTCTCACTCCACTCAGAAAAAGGACAAAAAAACCTCTCCTACCAAATTCAGAGTTAAAACCTGAAGATACAAAGCAAGGTTCTGCCAAAGGATTGTGGTAAGACCACTTCCCAGAACATAAAACCTTCTTGAACAAAGTAACAATGGAAACGACCCTGAAATTCGGCCTACAATTTTTAAGAAGATAGCAACAAAAGCATTCAGAAATTTCATCAGAATTTCAGAGTCAGAAGAAAATGCAGACTTCAAACACACGACTAGTTTGAAAAAAGGAATTCTGTTCCATAAGATATTTCAATACTTGCAGATATATACTGAGAAGAAAGGCAATTTCTTGAAGTTTTACACCAACAGCAAGACAGATCTATCCCTCAGTAGCTAGGAATCCTACTGCAGAACCATCCCTCTGTGGTTGGAGTAACTGTGCCTGGATTACACTGTTAGCCAATACACTGGGCAGCTGGCTTTTCTGGGATACATGTGGGAGGAAGCTTGGTTTCAGTGACTTTCTTTTGAAAAACTATTCCATTGAACATTTCTCAAGAAACATTGCTCTAATCACAATTAAAGAAAGGCAGATGCTACAGTTTTCACCACGTGGGCAGGATGTCAACAGCAAGTTCCACAGCTCTCAGCAGGACTTCACGGATCTCAGAAGTTCTTTCTTACAAGGAAATTGCAGGATTAATAGCTTATTAACCAAGCACACTTATTCCTGAACACAGCCTGGAGCAGAAGTTATTTCAGGACTATGTAACTAGTACCCATAAATTTGGTTTACTCATTGCCTTATTAGTTGAGGTATGTGGAGTGGTTGCAACTACTCTCATAACTCATAAGATACAGTCCTCTATTACCTCCCCAAGAGGAATGGAGAGCAAACACAAATTATAAAATTGGAAGGGAAAAAAAAAAAAAAAGCAATAGCATAATTACAATATTTTTTAAAGCTTTCTTTTGTGCCTTTCTACCAACCCAGAGCAGTAGCCCTTATCATATCATCTGCAGGGTGCTGACTGACTCAGAAGCCTAGGAGAAGTACTCCTGCCCATATTGCAGGTGGCTGAACCAAGCTGGAGCCTCCAGGATTAGAGAGAGGAGAACACTGAGCCTGCGTCTGCCTTGTAAGGGCAGCTTTTACGTCTGGGACTTAGATCAGGACTCCAGATATTTAAATCACGCTGCAAGTCAGACAAACATGCAGCAGAGGATAGCACCTGGGCTTCCACAGGTAGAGAAACTTACCAAAAATCTGCTTGGAGAAAAAATTGTTTTATTCATACTTTCATAGAGAGCATTTTAAAGACAAAATATTTTTTTTTGTACACTGCACCTGTAAATAATGTACAAAATTAGAATAAAAATAATCAGTACAAAACTACATATTCCTGCACTAGAATTTCTCCATGGAAAAAAATGTGTCTCTTAATCTCTGTTAACTTTTAAACTTAAATTTCTCAGTAGGGAAATTTAAAGGAAAAAGGAAATTGTAAAAGGTGGGAGTTAGTAGGATTCATTAAAAAAATAAAACACAAACAGTGTCTGTCTTTACCTTTTTTTCCTCTAAAGAGTATTATAATCCTAGATTTTTTTTCACTGCAGTCATTACACCTGCCACCTTCATGTAAAACCACCTGCACTGACACAGCTTAGGTTTTGAATTCAGATAAGTTATCCCCCAAAGAGTAAATATATTCATAAACGGTCAGAGCTAAAGCATTTCAGCCCACAAAAAAAAAAAATAATTATGAGAATGGATGTTCATTTGAAGATCTTGTGAGGAATTCAGCAGCAGAAGTATTCAGGAGTGTTTGCTGGGGAGGTATCAGATACCCTCCCCATAAAGCTGAGAAGTGATTTTTCACGAAGCCAAGCAGGGAATGGTTGCTCTTAAGGGTTTTAAGGCTTTTAAGAGTTTTAGCTCTGCAATCACACATTAAAACCTTGTTCACACTCTACTCAAGATCCCTAACTGAGATGTGATTGCAGTCTAATATAGACCACCAGAGTAGGTAGAATAGAGGATAAAGTACGGAAACACATTTGAAAGCAAAGCGAGAGCTATGGACAGCCTATCAACCATTGGGTATAAGCTAGAAGTAAAATCACTCGTGCCTGAACTTTGCTTGTATGAGGATTTATATCAAATTGCTAGCTACACCAGCAATCAGATGTTTGTATATATAGAACAAAACACTAGGCAATTACAGAGCTTTATTTTCTTCACAGTTTATTCGCTATTATGTGGCCAATGCAGCCTGGAAAGTCAAACATCTTATGAAATATTGTATTAATTGACCACAAGGTTCAATCTTTTCTTCAAAGATAGAATGTTGCCTCTCATTCAGTATTTTGTAAATTTATGTATGTCTAGCATTGTCCATGAAGAATATTTTTTTTATTTATTGTTTGGTTTCTGAATATTAAATGCAATCAAAAGGTAAAAGTACTTACAGACTTTTTAGTATACAAATGGATTTATGAAACTGATAAAAAACATTCGCTCATTGAGCTTCAAAAATCTGGATGTTTTCTTATGTGAATAATCAACTAAGGCAACTCAGACAGCTTCTTTGGTACGGTACTACAGATACACAGAATTTATATTTAAAAGTCTACTATTGGTTAGAAGGCATAGCCTTAAAAACCAAGTAACTTTGCCATAAATATTATTTAAGATATTGAGACAAAATATAGTGTAAAAAATAAACCAAGTTCGTAGTGTTCACAGCTGATAAAAACAGCAAGTCAGCAAGTTTCGCTTTTGTTGCGAATCAATTTTACTTCCAGGTTTACATACATGAGAATAAAGTTGCAACATCTGAAGACAGTAGTCATTTACTTCTACAAATTTGTTTCTTTATGTATTTCATTTTTATAATTTTAGGAAATTGTTTCTGTTAATTTGAAGTTCCCAGAGAGCTTTTTTTCAGTTCAGAAAAATCTCTGTTATTTTCCAGCATCTCTTATTACTGTAAATAACCTGTTCTCTAAGAAAAGGCATTTTATTGACCCAGAATTTTCTTGCTATAGCTTTTCAAAAATTACTATTTAAGTGGTTTTGTATGTTAAGAAAATAAGCAAAATTATACTGCGAATTTATGGGGCCCTAGTGCCTTCTCAAGATGCATGATGTCTCTTCCCTGCTTCCGTGTCACAGGAATGCTAAATAAAGAGAAATTCCTTCCTTTCTGGAAAAAAAAACAACCCAAAACCTGAACACCACCCTTAAAATACTAGATCATGTCAAAACCATGGGAAGAGGTTTCATATACTGTAGGCTGTGGTTTTATATCCATGTTCTGCTTGCCAATATTTTGGGTAGTATTCTGAAGCTGAGTTTTTATCCTTTAAGGACCTCCTATCCCCTAGGCTCAGGTTTGACTCAGGCCAGCAGCTGCCGAGAGCAATCTGAATGAAATTTCACAAGAGCAGCTTTTCCTGCAATATTTTAAGTGAATCTGGTTTGAGAAAAGCAAGGAGAAAATAAAAAAAGATAAACACAGAAATCATACACAGTAAAACCTGGAAGGGGAACGTGGAAAGCAGAACAGGAGTGAGGAAATACACGTGTGTGGAAGGACGAAGGAGCCAAATGGGGAAACCGAGAGAAACATTTGGAAAAAATTCTGAGGAGCAGAAGGCTGACAGAGGAGACAAAATCTGTGAGGGGGAAAAGTGGAGGAGGGTAACACATAAACACAGAGAGGAAGCTAAAAAATAGCAGTGAAAGGAGGCAGAGGAAGGACAAAGGGCAGAGAGGCAGGAACTAGCAGCGTGTAACGAAAATAGCAGAGCAGAGAGATAGTGAAGAAGATAAAATGGATCCAAAATGAAGGCAGAAATTTTACAGAGTGAAAGCCTAGCTTATAAAGCTCCATGAAGTTTACAGCAAATTAGTTTTGGGGAAAGACTGGACATTGCAAGGACTGAAGCACACGCATTTCTTTACCTTCTCAATCTGGGTTCAGGCTAACTGAGCCCCTGTTTATAGCAACCTCAAAAAATTAACACCCAGCCTATTGGAAGTGGTAAGGGGGAATGCAGGGTACAGCTACTGCCTTCTCTCCACAAGCCACACAATCTCCTCCTTTTGTGCCCTGCCTTTCAGAACAGGAGCAACAAACAGGCAAAACATAATTTACAGTCTTGGTTTATCTGTATCCACAGCCCATCTGTTAACTGAAACCACAGCAGAATGTGTATGTGTGTATTCAGAGAGACGGTTGTCGTTAGACCAATGAAGTTAACCAACGTATAGAAGCCAGGATCACATCAGTAATAAAGTTTACACTTCATTATGGATGCCAAAATCCTTGGTGATTTTTTTTTTTTTTTCCCATGAGTATTTAGCTTATGTTTATTGGCTATCACAAGAAAACCCATCTCTAGTGACCACTCAGATATCAGTTACTTGGAAGCTGTAGCATTCAGAACTGAAACCTGAAAACAGATATTTCCTTAATAAATTTACAGAATTAGAAAAACTGGACATATTAATATACATCTCTGTATTCATGGTTGTGAAATGACTGGATTCTTCTCTCATCAAATTTACATTGTGGAATCTGAATATAGCATGATTAGGCATTATTTTAACAACTACATTACAATACAATTTAAAATAAAATGGCCCTTCATATCGTACTAATACCAGTGTTTTAAATAACAAAAGGGATTTTTTATTTTTTATTTTTTTTAAATAAAAGAAAGGATTAGCATTTAGTTTCAATCACTATAAGCAATGTTGTAACCAGTTGGTGTCTCAAAGATTCAGGATTTTATTAATATTCCAGAGATGCATTTGTGTTGCCTCTGGGTACACTGAAAAGCCACTTAAACTGCACTTAAAGCAGCACTACAGGATCAAATTGATGTGCATCAACCATTTACAATAAAACTTGATTATTATAAAGGCATACATATTTGCATAATTACATGTTTGATTTTTTGATAATGCAGCATACACTACAAAGTGTTGCTTCATGTAGAAAGGCATCGTCAAAAAGCACCATCTGCTGTAGTGTTTAATGCACTGCAATGTTTGAAAAATTCTGAAGGTAGATTTGTGCAAATCAAAGGGGAAAGCAAAGAAGTTTTGCTAGAACAAGAGGCTCAAGGGCTGGAGGAGTTAACATGGTACAGTGTGGACTTTTTGTTAGGCTGTCATCTGTTTCTTTCTGGTTATTTTTAAAGAAAATTGTCGGGGGAGAAAGGTAAAAGACAACAAAGGAGAACATCCTACAGTCCACAAAGAATAGGATTCAGAACTTAAGAACACTTGGCATAAACACATTTTTGATGTTTTCACTCAAAAAATTTTTCCAATATCTAATATATGCAATGAAGGAACATATTGGGAAAGAAGGCAAACAGCACAAAAAGTGGATTCTTACACCTACTACTTTGACAAGAGAGAATCTTTTTAAAGGAGTACCTATTAAGCATCACAATAGCTTAAAAGACATAGAACTTGAAAGTAAAAATTTCTCCATATTTGCTCAATTCAAAACGAGAAGCCATCTGTTCAGTAATCTCCAACCACAAACCCTAACAAGAGCCCAATGTATTCAGGAAGTCCGATGCTAAGACTGCAGAAGCAAAAGCGTATCTTGGAGTATAAGAAAAAGCAAGCACTTCTAGACTCAGCACAGTTAGCCCAGAGTTCTTGTATCCTAAAAATATGCATCATTTTGATTAGCACTACGTGTCTATCATTTAAATTCCTGAGGCTGTTTTTCAAAGTGGATTTTGAGAAAGACATTAATCAAATGTAGTTGTAGCTGTTTCTAGTATTCTGCAATCCAAAGGAGTATGTATGTATGTATGTATGCATGTAGACAGACACATAGATATACATGCAAAAGGGTCATATGTGGGGTTTTTCTGAGTCTGTTGCTGCCTCTGAGCTATGCTGTGAACATTTTTGGACATTGTGCTAAGTGGTAAAGCACAGTACAGAGCCAAGACAGGGAAGATCTGGCAGGGAAGTCAATAGGCATGTACTAGCCTGTTGCTTCCCAGTAGGAGTTCATTCCTTCACAAATTGGCCTTTGGTAAGCAGTGTGATTCATTGCTCAGGGATTGGATTACAAGCTGGAAACCAGCTGCCAGAACTTGGGCAACTCATTTCACTTCCCCATGCTTTCCATTTTCTTTCCTCCTGTTTTTCACAATGTGTTACTTGAAAAATACAAAACACTTCAGGGCAAGGACTTTTTCATAATAAAACTTTCCAGCATGTTGGGCATTAAACAAGCTTTTATCTCCATGGGCACCTCAAGGTATACCAGGATACAAACAACAGTTGGATTATATGCTGCACGTGGGACAAATACCAAGTCAATTAAAAAGCATCTTTAACAACACAATCTGACTATAAAGTCCAGCAGACAAGAATAGCATCTGTCTCCAAGATTCTTTCTACACACCAGTGACACAAAAGAGCTTCAGAAACAGACAAATTTTTGTCCAGACACCTGAAAGAAGAGCATGGTAGTGTATGTCTGAATGTAAATATATCTGAAACCTTCTGCGCCCAAACCACAACAGCTTGTATGTAGATTCACTGAAAGCAAAGTGATGGCCATAGAGCTTCAAGTCCTAAAGCTGCATTGCTGGACTGATAGCTTAAGCTACATCTGAACTATAGTAAATTTACATTCCCACCAAGAAAATAGCCACTGTTGTATAGTTATGGGATAGATTTTGTTTCATATTATGAGGCAGAATGTGCTTGAGTCCTCTATTATGCACAAGATCTTTAAACATCTAGGTTCCTTACCCCTGGCTTATCAAGTACAATTACAGCTTGGCATCAGAGATGCTGAACACCCACATTGTCATTGACTTAGATTAGCACTGTGAAATCCAGGGCTTCTGAAAAATCAAACCTTTTTTGTGTCACACAGAAAGGTATGAAGCACTTTTTAAATAACCACCATATTCAAGTGTGTACATAGTTTACAAAACCTCAGAAATATTTATCTATCAGTATTTTCTGATATAATTTTCAGAGTTGAACCATATTCCCATACAACACAGTGCCGTTCCCTCTGCCTGCACTTGAAACAGAACCTGTATGGTTTCTTGTTCTTCAGGTACCCGTGCTGAAAAGATAGTGATGTATTCATAGCATAACATTGAAAATAGCCCCAAACTATAACAAATCCTCAAAGACATCTACATTTCTTTATCACTGAAGTCTCTAAATGCATTTGGTCATAGCACTCAAAAATGAAACAAAACCAGCCAGGGCAGGTGCAAATCTTTTGAAACAATGAGTTTCCCTTTTTTGCCTTAATATTCTGCTCTTGGTGAGCTTCCCTAACAACATGTGTGCTAATCGTCACTGGAATCAACACAGCAGCGACTGCTCAGCACAGTCTTTTTCTCCACCCTCTCTGCACTAGGCAGACAGAGTTTTTCATTACATATATAATTTTCAACTCACTGCAGTGATTCCACAAAGACAGAAGGATTTAGAAAGCTAATGAATGGGGGTGGGGAGCGGGCTAGGATTGGAGTTTCAGTGCTAATGTCTAAGGCTAGATACCATGAGCGGCTTCACACATGGAATACTGCCACCGATTGTATTTTCATTGCATGGCACTGACAGACTTTGACAACCAAATCATTCATCTTAAGTTAATAAATCAAAGTAAGGAGTAGGAGTGGGGGGATTTGTTTGTTTGAACATTTAGTGCTACAGGATTTAGGGCAAGGCTCACTGGGCATTGCCTTGCCCTGACTGTTATTGTGCTGTGATGACAGCAAAATTATTTCTCTTTTAGTTGCTAATTAAGAACAGAAGTGAAGAATAGGTTTGGTCTGAATATACTATAGCATCCAGAGACCATTTGCTCCATAATAATGAGATGCCATAGATGCTGTAACTCAGTATGTCTACAAGTCTCTTGCCGCTTTATTATTATGAGAAAAATTCATCTTGCTGGTTAACTGACACAAAGCTAATAGTTTATAAATAAGATTAACCTGGAAGAGGAAAATAACATTCCCCTCCCTGCCAAGTGAAAAGATCACATCCCTTCCCAAGCTCCCTCCTAGCACAGAATGCTCCGTTTCACTGTTATCGGTACCTTTGCTACTATGCAGCAGTTTGGTACAACTAACCCTCCTTCTGCAGACATGCCATCAATATCACCTGCCACTTGGGAGAACAGACTATACTGATTACAAAATACTGGTTCTATAAATCTGATAATTTTAATGATAAACTAGGATATTTTAGGCTTTCTTGTCCCTGAAGAACTAAGAACAATTGCAGATTGATTGTGAACCAGTTAAGGACCTCAGAGCTATAAGATGTGAATATAATTTCTTTCTCTTGGGGAGGGGATTTAAAAAGTGCATTTTCTAGTTCTTACCTCTCTACATAATAACTTAAGATGTGGGTGAAGCTGATACTTCAGATCTGACTGTTGAAATATGACTTCAAATTACTCAAACCGTAGTTATCACCAGATCAAACTCAGCTGCCTCTTTCATGACCCCCATCATCAGCATGTCAGGCAGAGGGGGCAGCAAGTACTACCTCAGTGAAAATCAGCATACAACCAAGCATAAGCAGCTTTGGTCCTTTGTGGGTGTTCTCTACAATACCTTAACATAAGTTAATAAAAGCTAGTTATAGTCAGTGGCTCCACTTCAGTCCTAACTGCCTCAATTCTCCCCTTAAATGCAAAACCTGGGGGAGTGGAGAAGCCCCAACATCCAGCACAGGCTTTGAGGTGTTCTCCAGACTGAGCACAGCAATCTACTCCCATCATGACAGGTGGACACTGTCCCAAGAGTTGAATGAAAACTACACTGGTTAGTCGATGCCTTTTGCTTTACGTTTGAGGAGAGACTATGCCCTGCAACTATATCCTGCTGCCAATACTCAGTTAATAGGCTCCCGTAGTGAATAACATCATGTGCTCTGTCAATTATTAATAATGAGACAAGCATTTTCACATCAGAATGCCACCTTGTAATGTTATGAGCCTGTATTGTATTAGTGGATCAAAGCTCAGACTCGTAATATTAGTAGTTTACTAAGGGAACTTTGAACAAGATTTAGTCTGCAGTCTGCTGAGTCCTAATTTTCATGAATTTTGTAAATAGAAAATGTCTCTTTATTGGCAAGATTCTTAGAATATGGTTTGTATTTTAGGTGGTTGATTTACTGTGACATTGCATTTATTCTAACACATCATTGATCCCCTGTCTCATGCATCAGATTTAGTTACTTTTTTATTGTATAATTTCTAGGCGACAGTGGCTACCCAGGACAGAAACAGCTGATGGATCTAATTTGATTTTGCCCTTATACCAGCAGAAGTTCACTTACTAGTTCACTTACTCAGAATTCATTGATCACTCGAAGGTCTTCTGGGATTGTGAAATCTCATTCTCGGTGTCTTTTCCAATTGTCAAAGCACAGACTCAATACTGCATCTGACATCCTTGCAGCCTGCCTCGTTCTGCGTAACACAGCAGTCAACCATGGGGTTATAGTCAATGATGGGGCTCTCATAAAGGATGACAAGGCTAACTCTTACTGACTTCAGACATGGCAAAAAGGTAGATCTTTCTGAAAGGTGGGTTTCCTGATGATGGGCAAGGGGCAGCTCAGTGACAGCCATATCTTTATATAAGGAAGAAACAGGAAAGGATGACGGGAGACAAAAAAAAGGCAGTAGAAAAGGAAGAAGAAATCACAGGAGTTTTACACAAAAATCCATAGGTTAAAATCAAAGAAATTGTAGTATTTAGCATAGTGAGATGATTGAATTCCTTTATCTGTGGATTACTGTTCCTAACTAAAACAGAAGATAAGATAATGTCCTGTGCACAGCCCATTCAGTTCAATGGCAAGACAGCAGGCTCACAGAGGATACTGTCAGAACAATAATCACTTTTAAAGTGGTTGTAAAGATCTTCTAGTCACTAAGTGCACACAAAGAGGCAAGAGGAGGTTAATGAAACTTCAAGAACTATTTGTGTTCAGTGATGTTACTTCATCTTGAGTTTTTGAGAGCAGATAAGGTGGAAAAGAAAGATATTGAGAAGGCCAATGACATTTAAAAGAAGCAGTATTAAAGTTCTCCATTACAAGAATAAAGAAGACTATTTTGTCAACAGTAAACACATTCATCTTCATCTGGGAAAAACAACTGATAGTTCCTGTTACCTGAGGGAATTCTAAACCTTGAGCTTATCTGTGCACCTACAGCACAATTTTGCAAACATGCATCAATATTTAGGTTACCAGTTTTGGAACAAATGCATTATCAAATATGAGTTTCTTTCACAGAAACAAACATTAGAATTGGAACAGACTCAACTTAATCGCAATTGTTTTTATTTTTTTTTAGCACATTCACCAGTCTAATTTCAAACTGTTTGAGCACCTGATCTTCCATTTCTCCTCTCTGGAAAGTATTCAGCAACCTAAATGTAGCCAGCTATGGTGGGTAACTTTTCTATGATCGGCATTGTTCATTTTCTCTTTTTTTTCCCCTCATCATTCAGATGATATGAAAATATTTTTCCTCCCTACATGCTTGAAACCCATCCACAATTATCAGCTGCTATATCTTCTTTTCATAATCTTGTTTATATTCAAATAGGCACTAAAGTTGCTGTGTTCCATCAAGAGAGCTGGTCAATAGTTCCAAAAAAGCAAGAGTACCAGGGGAAAATGATGGGGAATTACATACTGAGTAATGGTATTTCAAATCCCTTGGTTGGCTTGCAGACTACAGTACTTGCATTTACAACTGTTGAATTATTTCAGATGAAATTTCATTTAAGCAAAATGAAAGTGTAGCTTCTGAGGCAAGAGCTGAAGCCTTGGAACAGAGGGTGAGTGATCCCATACTTCACATTGCTACTCAGAGCTATGATCATTCACTATTTTGCTACAAACATCCTGTGCAGCCTTAGACAAGTTGCTTAGGTTTTTTTTTTGTGGCTTAATCCCCCATCTTTGAGATAAGTATGACTTAGCCTCCCTATCTCACAGACACACAGTGAGGATAAATACATTAAAGAAGAATTAATATATCACAATATAGTGATAGGAGTTCAATACACTGCATACAGAGTAATTTATCTTTTTGTCTCCTGGATCAAGTACAGTTTCTAGGTGCATGCAACAGTAAAAGCCTAATCTATTAATACATAAAGAAAGCAAACAATATACAGCCCCACATTCCTGTATATAAAAGCATGAACAGAAATATAAACCTGTAGGTGTAGAGTGGAAATGCTGGAGTAGAAAAGAACAGAATTTTTTCCTTTATTAAAATGGGCTTAACACAAGCATAGGAACCACAAGCTAGACATAAAGAAATTTATTAATTCCAATAGAATAAACCAGAAAACACAACAAAACCAAACAAATGCACATCAAATTCTATATATAAAATAGACACATAAGTATTCAGACACATAAGTCTTCAAAAACCTTAATGTTATCTTGCGTAAGGAATACACTATAATTTACTAGCATATGAATTATATACTGTTCCCAGGATGAAACCTCCATATTTCTTGCTCCATACTACCCTCACCATAAAATAGTTTTATTAGAGTTTAGCAACGTTAGGAAAAAAGTGAAGGTAATGTCTGTAGTTCCCTTTAAAAACCTGATCACACGTTTCATAGTGATTATAGAGTAATATACTATAAAAAATGAGTTTTCACCAAATATTAAAAATTATAGATTTATTCTGACTCTCAGAGAAAAATCAAACTTGTAAATTGTGCAGATTATATATCCAATAAAATATTTATTGTTGCACGATGTATATTTTTAACTGTGTTGACTATTTATCACCAAGATGCCAGACAAATGAAAAATTAACCAGTGTAGAATATAAAATAGGGTTTTTTTCAAGTCCTAAAGCTAGTTCATGAGCATACAAACCAGCTTGTATTCAGAGCTGTAATATAGAAATTCTTCAGTGAGGAAGACACTAGTGCTGAATACCTGACAGCAGAACAAAACAGAGAACAGCATTAAAGCCATGTAGCTGAGGTGCTGCATGCAAATGCAGGAAGACTTGAATTAGTAATGTTGAAGGTCTTGCTAAAGTAGACAGTGGCTGTGTCAATGAATGTTTTAATGACATCTTACCAGTTTAAGGACTAAAAAACGTACACAGGCAGCCTGATGAAATTCTGGAAGGTCAGTGAATATGTGGTCTAAAAATCTCTTAAACTTTACAAAAATGAGTAAATATTTGAATATTCTCCTTCCCTGCAACTTCATAAACTGGCTTATGAAAACTCATGCGTGTGGTTTCAGGGGCATGTTCCTGTTTTCACCATTAATCATAATCACAAACAACCAATCCCCCATTGTCTATCATCTATTCAAAATTTACATTAATATTCATTTAAACTGCAGCTACGGGGCACCAGTGGTCATGCTATAGAAGGAAAAATTTAGTAAACAAATAAAATAAATAAAAATTAAAATATCCTCTATGTTGCACCTTTCTGTTATTTCAAATGTACCTCTTTGTCACTATGCTTCTTGTCCTCTTCATTTTGAGATGACCTTTAAACCTTCTAACACAGGTCAGGGATAACAGCCATGCTGGCAGCTCCAAGCTGGGGTGGGACTCGGGCTACAGCTCAGGCTGTGTGCAACTCTGCACAGAAGGGCATTGCTGCCCTGCTCTGCCTATTCACAAATTACAAGGGTTAGAAAAATACATACACTAATAATCTGGACTAAGATGTTGGTCCTTGCCTTTGCTCTCTCTGTTTTAGCTTTTTTTCTTCTAGCCCTTAACACAGACCACATCACGTTGGGGAGTGCAATTACAACCTCAGAGTATGTATGTGCCAACCTGACAAAATACTGAAAAACCATCTCAACCCTACTCTGTGGCTGTGGCACAGATGGACTCACATTCCTGTCCACCCTCTTCCACAGGAGCAGGTTACTCAGGCTGGGGGCAGGGAAGCCCCCTCCTTTGGGGGAGAAAGCCCAGGCTGCTGAAATGGCCAAAATACATTCTGCCTCAGACTCTGTAGCCCTCCTCCTCAAAGCACTACAGTGCTGAAGACCAGGGAAAAAAAAAGCAGCTACCTCATAGGGTCTGGGATTTCACAGACAGCCATCTTTCCAGTCTCACCCTAACTGGTCACACTGCTTGATATTAAACACAACAGATTTGACAATGAAAAATGTGCTGAATATTTCAGAATTAGCTATGCTAAAGAAACTGGTCCCTAGGTTACACTACTTCATGTTAAAAAAATAATTACACCAGGTAATGACTTCAGAAAGCCCTCGGGAGAACCACAGTTGCTTTCTTACCCCACACAGCAGCTGCAGCTTGTGCATCCTCCAGCCACAGGCCACACTTTTTGAAGGAAAGCACAAAATGGGTGGGATTAACTGAAAAATTCAGGTTGGGTGTTCTCCTACAATCTTAGCAGTTGCTGTTTTTTTAAATGTTTGTTCTGCCAGCACTTGATACCTGCACATTTTCAACAGCTTTTTTGATTTACAGTGAAGCAGATGGATTATGCCACCAGCCAGCACAAACTCAATGCAAGACACTGCTATGGTCGGAGTGTTCCTGGTGTGGAGGCAGGAGAGGGGAACACATAAATCTGGAGGAGAAGAGCCCTATTCCAACACCTTACTGCTTAAACACACTACAGGTTGGAGTTCCAGCACGTACCTGTAGGACTATGGGGCTGGATCTGAAAAACTGGATGTTTAAAACTAGGTTCCTAAATTAACGCTTGAGATATCTAAAAAAATAACAGTCTTGCAAAATTTAGACTGAGAGGAAGCTTTTTTGATGCCAGTCAAAACTTCAATTCATTCAGTATTTTCGGATGCACTTTGGTACCTAACTCCTGGACTAGAACCAAACCCACCTTAATATTTAAATGCACTATGGAACAGAAGAAGTGAACAGGCCTGGACTGCTGCTCAAATAGGCAGGCTGCAGACAGGCAGAAGTGGCCATCCTGCCTCTCTGGCTTACTGCTGTGGAAAGAGCTACACTACTGAGAACAAAAAGTGAGAAAAGCATAAGAAATACTCAGCTATTTACACGCACAAAGCAAAAGGATTAAAAATACCATTCAGAACAAAGATTTACAATGGATCAGCAACACACCTCTGTGGAAGGAACATGGGCTTTACAAAAGAATAAATGAAAAAAAATGTATGTTTCCTGAGACTACAGGCAGCCCTAGAGACTTCTAAGTATTATTAGACCAAAGTCTGTCAGATATTGCCAGAGACCTATCTGCTTGCTGGGGAGCTCAAGGCTTTCCAACAGGGTAGGGCACCTGAAGCCTGAAGGATACAGAACTCCCCAGAGAAAGACTATTTTGTTGTTGTCTTCTGTTTTAAGAGTGTTTCCTTCATAAGACTTGATCTGAAGTTCCATTACGTTTTCTACTTAAAGATTTTATTACGGGGAAATTAGTGATATTTTTCATTTTCTTGACCATTTCCTTGACTTGAAAAGTTCTACAAAAACTTCTTGTTGAGTTAACCATGTCTAGCCCTGCATTAGCAAACAACACTCCACAGATTTTGTCTTTAACAAACTAATGTAGGCTGTCAGCTGGAAGAGCTTTCATTCCTGTCTTCTATAGATTCTTTCTTTTGCCCCACTCATTTCTCAAGGGCAAGAAAACTAATGGCTGATTGACTATTTTTTCAGTCTTCCTTTCTAACTTAGATTTCTCAATCTGAAGCCAAAAGCTTACTCCCCATTTCCATACAAACATACAGTGAGTTGAAGCTTTTGTAGAATAGATGCCTATTGACAGGAAGCAATTTACCATCCATAAATGCCTTTATCTTTGACAATGAAAACTGTGCTGAATATTTCAGAATTAGCTGTCCTTCCTTCCTCAACTCTAGCACAGTCCCCTTCCCAGTTCCAAACAGTACGTAAGTGTGTGGTACCTGCTCCTCTTATCCATACGACATTGTTGCATCCATGTGAGCTGAGCTGGTCTCAGTAAGAAGAGCTTTGGACATGTTACTTATTTATGTTTTTCAGTCACTCATTACATAATAACAGAAAAAATTCCCCAAATAAAAAACAATTAAAATAACACTTGAAGTCAAATTCTCATACTTACTTGTTTTGGGCTGCTCATTTGCAGCTAAGCAAATGGTTGCAAGGGCAGTGCATGGACTCAATTGTTGGATGCCACATGCACCCAGAAGAACTGTTCACTTTTGTGATCATCTATTATCTGGGGAACACTAGCAGTAGATGACAGAAATCTGTGGAAAAGAGATGGTCATTATTTTAAAGCCTAAGAAAAAAATCCTCATGTAGGAACACGAAAGGAAAAACAACGTCAGAAGGTAAGGCTGTCTTTCATTAGGAAAAGACACAACTCACCATTGTAAAACACCCCTCCTCTTCATGGGAATGCAGTGATGAAGTGCTCTGCTGTGACTCCCACTGTTCAGACCTTTTTCATGACTTCATTTGTTCTTTAAAGTGATATAAACCTGTACAGATGAGTGCAAACATCAGTTAAAGTATTATATAAAATGCTCATATTTGGAAAAGAAAGAATCTGGCCTCATGGAAGATCCAAGTGTGAAACAGTGAAAGCACACACCTACTGGACTTGTACACAGCTGTCTTTAAAGATCAATGTAAATAACTCCAAGAATCTACTTTAAATTACTACACAATACTGCAGAATTGCTTGTATTCTAAAATAACTGTTTTCCATTATACTGAACAGTAACAGTAAAATAACCTGAATAATTCTTACTCTTCTAAGTTTAACTGATGTTAAAGTTATATGAAATATAATATACTATGAAGAACATAAATTGTTGGTTTTACAAGTTCCGGTTTTTCAGTTAACACCAGCACCTCCACTCAGGATATCATAGTCTGCACTCATTTCATAAGAAGGTAACACAGCCATTAGGACAGATTTTACCTGGCAAATTGCAACATTTTTGTTATATTTAAGATCTTGGTAAGATGGAGAAGTTTTTCATAGTGATATACATTAACAGAAATATTTTGCTCAATTTTTCCAGAAAGGGATAGCAATACACACATATATACAAAGATGTATATTTATATTTAAAATAAATATTAAAGAACTCCATTAAGGGCAGCGATTAATTTACACCTTAGGAGTCTAGCAAACATCCCACTACAACTCAGGACAGGGCACAGAATGAAAATGAAGGATGAGTGATTTACCAGAACTGAAGAATGTCTTAATGAGAAGTAGAGGATTCTCACTTTTTATGAAGGATATGGTGCTTCTCTATTCATACTGCTGACTCAGAATAGGTGACTTCAGGTATCTGGTTAAACACAGAAGAGGAAAAGTATTGCACATGGTTGCCAGATGCAGCTAAGGTTTAGATGGAAAATACTCAATCTGATTCAAACAGATATTCTAACAGGGTAAATTACCACCAGGAGTGATTTTCCTATAATTTAAAGAATCTCTGTTGTTTCTTGCTAAAAATTTTCCATGAAACAGGCAGGCATGTATATATGAGTGTGAATGCATGTGCCAACACAGTCTGAAGTGAGCAGTTCCATCTCTTTTCCCTGTGGCCTCCTCCACACCAGCTGGCACAAGTCCCCTCTCACTCTGAGGTGTCCTCACACCTTTCCTTTCCCTGAGGGCACCTGCGACTTCCCAGCCACGCTGTGAAAGCGAAGGCTCAGCGTGTGGGTCCGAGGATGGCTCCCTGATGTCACAGCAGCCCAAGCTGGAACGGGTCCTGCTGTCTGCTCCACGTTACTGCACTCCTCTGCCATTTTACACACATCCAACTTATATTTGCAGCTGTTTGTTAATATTCTAATAATAATTTACAGTATGTGAATAAATATACCCATATGTTATCAGTCCTCTGTGCAGATCCCAATCGTACACATGCATATGCTGTGGTACCAAATGAAAAGGAACCAGGGTTTATCTTCAATTCTAAGATGAAGTTCTGGCTTTGCCGAGTACAGTTTAATGCAACTGCTCCGAGACACGAGACAGATGGGATAGAGAGATCTGAAGTGCTACAAATAAAATCTAAAACTGAACTTTTAAATATTCATTCTGAACTATAAAGAGATCTGTGGCTTTTGTGTGCTACAGATGGCTTGAAAATTCACTGCAAACAAAGGACCAATTTTTGAATACTCATAGCTGCTGTACCATAATAGCTGGAGGCCCAAAACTCCAGGGGTTTGAGATGATTCAACTAGATCCTCTTACCTGCCAAATTTCATCAAAGCAACATTGCTTTTACCATCTTATAGGGATGAAAGAAATATGAATAGTGTGGGTTTTTTAATGAAATGTGGACTGCTTCAGCTTGAACAAAAAATTACAATATGAATGGAAAGTGCAAGGTAGAGGGAAAACTGACTTTTTATCATACACACTAAAACATCGTATAAGATGAAATCTATACTTTTTATAGATTGAAAGATTAAACAGAAATATTTGATAGATTTAGATAAATGAAGGAAATAAAATAAAAAATAAGCACAATAAAAATCCCTGCCAGTCACAATCAATGAGGAACTGCAGACTGATTGCCAAGTATGGCCTTAGGTTTAAATCTAGGAGAGACACATGTGTTTCTTTGTAAGGTAGTGGGGCACGACCTCATCAATCACAGATTATCCTCTGCATAATAGTTTATAGAAAGAAACCACTAATGCCAACTCCTCATCTGCCTTCCAGACAGAGGCAAGCTGGAAAGGGACTAAGCCTAAGTAACGCTGCTGCAAAGGCCATATACTGTTGCATTTACATAGCAGTACAATGAGCATTTTCAGATGTTACTAGCCACTAGCAGTCTAGTCAAAACTCTGAAGTCCTTGGCTTCAGAGAGGCTACTGTCCCACCTTTTGTACAGGTTTGAGCTTCTGTAAGAACTGACTGGGGTGGCAAAGTCCAGAAGAGAGGCAGAGTGTCTGCAGGGGAGCAGGGACCATTCTACAGGCAGAGAGGACCCCTGAACTGCCTACAGCCCTCCAAATGTAGAAGCCACAGAGACAAACACGCAGTGCTGAATCACAGCTAGAATCCAGGCTTATGTATATTTATGAGACACTGCTGCCAACCGAAGGGAGAGAAAGCACAGGAATAGAAGAAGGCATGAAGGGCTTGATAGAAAATGTAACCATCCTGTAATGACAGCGAGTGCCAGGAGACAGTCTCAGGCTGATACCGAGTGATGGGTGATAGGTGGAAGAGGCCTGACGACAAGCGGGTTACACTATCTGCAAAATCGAGGGAATTAGCAGGGAGGGATGCATACAGAGAGGCAGCCTGGCCAGCAGGAGCTGTTAGGGAAGGGGTGGTTGCCATGACTATCCAGATGAGTAGCAGTAACTAGTGCTGCCTTTGTCAAGATTAGAGAAAAGGATGTTGTGAAAAATCAAGATAAGATGATGGGCACTGGGGCAAGCATTTTAATTGCTTCCAGCCAAGATAGGAAAAGTAGCAACTTACATCAGGGTTTACATTTGGGAATGGAAGAGGGAAGAGGTGTGAACTGAAAAGCAGACCCTGAAGCCTTACTGGAGAGAGGTAGAATTCTGCACCGCTGGTGGGGAGCAAGGAAGGAGAACTTAGCAAGGCTTGAGGAAGCAGGCAGAAGGACCAAGGTCTCCAAGATCTCCTTTACAGCCACGTTCAGCTGCCAGTGACAGATCCAAAAGCGCATCTTGGTCTCTGTTTGCAGCTAAGGCAAAAGAGTGGGAAATGAGCAGAGGGGAAAGGGTAGGAACCTGAGGCAGTCCAACAGAAAGGAGAGCTTTTCCAATGACCTTGCTGTCCTTTTGAGAGTGCCTGCTTTCCAAGACAGAGTGTCCCAACAGGATACTTAAAAGCCTTCAGCATAGTACAATGGTCAGAGATGAAACTGAACAACTTTTCATAAAATCTGCCTCCAACAAAAACATCTTTATTGCCCTGGGCTAATGTGTAAGTTAGTGAGATATCATGGTTCAGCTTCTATAGTAATGTTACATAATATGAAAAAAAAATACAAATCCATAGGGACCTCATCTGGTAGTTCTCTAAAATATAAAATGTAGTTTTAAGCTACATTTCATCATGGTAATAGGCTATCAGCTATTTTCCTAAACCATCAGATTCACAGTTGTCAGTCTAGGCAGAGCCAGACAACCTGACTTAATCACCTCTTTGTGACTTGCTGCACTGTACCTCGCTGCACTGTACCTCTTCCTCTTGAACATATATAAATCCTAATTATTTTTTAATTCTTCACTAGAAACACCAGCAAAATCACTTCTACCCTTGCAGCATATAGATGCGGACGTTTATAGGCACAGGTGCCACAGGGCCTCTTCAGCAGAGGGTACCACCACCTCTCCAGAAGTGATCCAGCTTCCCCTGCACTTCTTCTGAAGGGACAGGTAGTGTTATAGTGAGGCTATGTTCTTATAAGGCTACCGCAGCTGATGTTATAATATGTTAAACCTAGTCCTGCAGGGAGTTTGGTTGTCTATACAACCACATGTGTTTGAACGCTTACCCAAACTGCCAGTCTCGCTTCCAGGACTTGTTTTCCTCAGAGACACCCTGATCTGTCCCACTGTCACCCCATGCCCTCACCTGGCCTGATTCTGTCCTTCTTATCTGATGGAAATGGGGTTTCCCTATGTCTCCCTTTTCTCCAGCATACTGCCAACACCAGCCTAAGTGTGCTTCTCCGGGCTTGCCCATGCTGTGCATTAATAAGAGAAGATCCCCCAGAATTAGAAGACTAGCTTTAAAATGATGACCCGATTTCAGTGATCATAAATACCATTCAGACTGCAGTTTTTGGATCTGTTCTGTGCTGTGGCAAGGGGAAGCCTAGCTCTTCATAAACCACAAAGTGTTCAGTAAGAACTGGGGTGAAGGAAGAGTTATTTTTCTTGGTCTGTTTCCCTCTCTAAAATCTGTAATATAACAATTCACACATTCACATCATGAGAGGTGGCAGGACCGTCACCATCTTGTTGCCTAATATTTCATGTTTGCAGTAACAAAGACCTGTCTCCCACCAGCTCCTGCAAAGAGGCAGGCTGGGACCAGGGATTCTACAGGGACAGGTGCTGTCCTGTGTCTCCATATCTTCATCTGGAGAAAGAGGTGGAACACCCACCATACACTGATATGGCTTCAAAAGCATTGCCTGTGCCCCAGTCTCTTAGCTTCTGTTGATAAACTGGGAACTGTCACATAGTACCACAAGCACCAGATACACATACCACATTCACAGAGCATCCTGTGTTCCTGAAGGAAAGGATGGTCCAGTTCCTAGAGTTGTCCCAACACAAGTGACTGACCAGCACCTGTGCTTATGAAGAGCTTTAGGGTTTCTAGAAGTCAAATCACTATACAAAGTATAAACTCAATCATTACCATTGCTTTATACTGCCATCCAGAAGCTGGGACCACCAGCATCTCGCCACTCTTTCTTTCCAGCTCTGCTCCATCTGTAGCTTCCACTCCTGTCATGAAAATAAACAAACTGGAGACAAGTCATGCTGCCTGCTTTAACATCCTAATTCCCTGGCCTGTGGAAGACTAGCTACATTGCAGTATACTTCTGTCCAGGCCCTAACACTTAACTCCCCTCCAGGAATAGCATGTGACTGAGGAAAGAAGCACTGAAAAAGCAGGCTCCTTGCTCTTGCTTCTTGCTGTGGGCTTGACTGGATCACCGATTCTGGGAGAGCGATGGGATAAACACGACCCAAGCTGTTTCCTATATCATCATAGTAAACTTAAAAACCCACTCTTACAAAATGTACTTTAATTGGAGGAACTTACTTTTTAATTTGCAATTTTAAATGTGAGCATGTTACAACTTGTCGCCGAACATTTCTGTAAAGATAATTACATATGGCAAGACAGAAAAACTTTTTTAAACATTTTCTCTTGAATGTGTGCCTGAATTCATTTACAACTGTTGCTGCTTTAAACACTTCAGGCAGAATAAGTGGATGGCACTAAACAGCTTAGCTGCAATTATTATGGAATGTCTGAGGTATAATTTCCCCTGCGGTTTTGTTAGGCGTACAAAATTCATAATTCTGATTTGTGGCAGGTACTTATTACCCATCGCAGGTGGAGATATGCAAATATTATTCTAGTAGGGGTGAACAGCCTTTATTTCAGTATTCAGCTATTAACGAGATTTGTGAGTCTGGTACTCTGGGGCCATTTAATTAATTAGATGGTACAGATAAAATATAAATTGTTTTGTGGGCTACACAAATCCTGCTCTAGAAGATGTAAAATATGGCTAAATGAACTTAGTATGGACCGATTTGTTGTTTCTCAAATGGCACAGGGTACAGGCAAATTCTGTTTGTTATTTTTGCCTATAATAATCCTGCACAGAATCCTTGCATTGTCAAGCATTGTGGGAAAGAGGTGTTATTTATTTGTCATTACTATTAAGAATGTCTATCAGTTATCCTCTTTATAGAAATAGCTGGCATGCATCAGACAAGAAAAAAAACAGGCACGTTCTTTTATGAAAGCCAATATGTGCCTGTTTCAGAATAAGCACATGTTTTGAAGACATGCAGATTTGGTAGGATATTATTGTCTCAAGGTCTGACACGTCTATTTCAAATAAATCATTTCCATGGGACAGATAAGCTGAACTTGCTAGGCGGAAATGGAGAGGGGAATCTGCATCAGCATGTTAGCATCTAGATTTTAAAATAATTCTATTAATTGGTTAATTCATGTAATTCTTTTCTTAAGTATGATCTCTCTACTCCTCTGGAAGATATCTGAAAAGCCTTGAATATAGGAATTGGGGTAAAAAAAACAAACCCAACACACCTTTATTCTCCAAAGTTATAGTGATAGTGGTCATAGTAAAAGAATCAGAATTTATCAGGAGTTACAGCAAACTACATGGTGAGACATTCACCTCACCCTTATATGAAGGAAATAAAATGCATGAGGGATGAGACCGGAAATTGTTAGCAAACTGTCAGCAATTAAAGGCAGGTATTGACCATTATATTAGATTTAAATTGAGGGTAAAATACTACATTACACAATTACAGTACTCTAAACATTGAATGAAAAACAGTTACTTTTACTAAAGCAGGAGTATAATCAGTAGTCACTCTTATTGGTTTATTGAACATATTTTGGAGCCCATTCCAGCTGTCTTTATTAACTCTAATACAAATGATTTTTACACTGCTATTTTGCCAAGTGCTGATAGTTGTAGTGCTGCAAACACACCCCACTGCTTTGTGTCTGCTGGAGATTTCCTGACAAATATGATAAAGAGTATATAGAATGAATAACAATACAGAACTAGCACCATACTAGAAAATGAAAACTAACCGGGGGAAATTATACCAAAAGCATGAGGAGGTATTATATGCTTTTGTGCAGTGTAACTGAGTTCAAAATTAGATACATCCCAGGAGCTGCTTTGGTCACTTCCCCACAGGCTGTGCAGAGCTGGGCAGAGAGCCCAGGGGCCTGGTTACCCCCCAGGATCTGCCCACCTGCCTGAGAAGGCTGGATAGTGATTCAGGGATGGCAGACAAAACAAGGGTTAGGGCTTGGCAAGAGCAGAAGGAGTCCAATGAAGATGGAAGCAGGCTGGACCAAGACAAGAGTGCCTGAACAGGATGAACTTCTGACATGGGAAAGGGTCTACAAAGACATAAGGACTGAATTTTATTCAAAGAAAATGCTTCTGACTTTGGAGATATTCAGTATGTGAGAGGTGCAAACCTGATCTCTTTGAATAGGGTGAGGAATTACTTGGGAATCTAGTTGCATAAATAAATAAGTGTAAGGTAGAAAGCAGAAGCAAGTCAAAGGGAGAAGGCATTGATTGGTGTCTGAAGAAAAGGGCCAGTCATATCTTGTGGATGAAGAGAATTGATCATGTAAGAAATTCACTGTGGCTCAATTTTCAGTAAGAAAAGTCAATTGTGTTTATGGTGAGAGATGCCCTGAAGCAGAGGAGGCTGTAAAATCGTGATGAAAGAGCTGTGGGTAACCGAGACTGGGATTTCCAGCACAGGAGAGCAGTGTGTGTTTTCATCACAGCATTGGCACCGGTAACTTCATGGTTTGGCTGAATTGTCAGCTGTGATTTGCACACAGAGAAACTTGGGAAATCTGAGTGCTGGTGCAATGGCAGTGCAAGAGACATGTCCTCGTGTTGCACTTGTGGCAGTGCCTGGGAACATCACAGTTGTCAATTCAAAAGCAAACACAGCAAGCAAGCAAGCAATAGACATTGAATGGATAGCTTGTACAGATAAACTGAATAGACTTTCAGCGTCCAGAACTGGAGAAAATCTCAAGGAGAAAGACATATTTGGTTAAATTCAGAATAAGATAAATGACAGCAATATGCCTATAAGTGTTTTAATAGGACTACAAGAAATATTTAAGATATTCAGACATAGTGAGGCCAGGTTACCTGTAGACTTCGTAGGAAATGTATGAGAGACAAACTCTCTTCAACCTCATCTCTCATAGCAGTTGCAGAATGTGTACTGCTTCTGCTCCACATAACGGGCAAAGTGCTTTGGAAAAAAATTAAGTCTAGATTTCCACAGAACAAATATGACAGAATAATATTCTGAATTTAAATACCTTAAATTGGATAAACAATACCCCATGGGTAGAACCTATAAAAGGTCTCTCTGTAGAAGATGAAATCTAGAAAACAGTTTTAATTAAATCTTTTCAAGGACTTCATAAAAACCCAGGCATAGCAGCAGTGCTACATGCAGTACCTTCACGACAGCCCTGAGCTACACAGTCCAAAACAGAGGAGGAATTCTAGCACATAATACTTTTTTTTTTCATTTTTCCCAAGGTATGCACACACAAACACATCATTAGTTCAAAATCAATGCACAAATGAGAGATGTGATCAGAGAATTACATTTATTCATGGTAGCACAGAAAGCACTGCCACAGGCCTAAGGCAGTTCCTGAGCCATCGAAGAGATCAGCACTGCAGCAGGCAATTGATGCCTCTGAACACAGAGGGAACCGCTGCCTGCTGGTAGGTGATTATTACCAGCATTTTTTCAGAATAATGTAAGTAAGCAACATTTTAAGTGGCACTTTAATATCTACCAGGCATACCATTTGCAAAGAGATAACAGAGCAAAATGCCTATCTGAAGAACCTCTGCACCACCTGACGATGATGCTGGGCAGACATCGCTTCCCTCCCACAGTGAGCACTCCTTGGTGCCAGGCTCCTGCTGGGTGAGCCCAAACCTTCAGGTAAAGAGCCAGGCGGATGCCTGGGAGAAGTTGCAGGCACTTAAGACCATGTCCCCACCTTAAGAAGCATGTCAGGAGCAGGAGGGTGCTGGGACCTGCCAGGTGCCGACCGGGTCAGAGCCATATGGTGCCCCAGGCACCACGGTACCGCTGTACCAAAGTGCCCAGGACAAGCAGCAACACTTGCCCCAGGTTCTGCTGAAAATGTACTCCATCAGAATGTTAGCACAGCATTTCTGCACCCCTGTCATTTCCAAGAAGCACTGGCAATCGTGCAGAGTTGGGAAAGCGCTGACTGACCTTTTGGAGAACTCTGGAAATCACCCTACAGCTCTGTGCTGTATGTGTAGGTGATGAGCTAAACCAAGAGGCAAGGGTGTATTTGAAAGGAAAACAAACAACAACAAAAAACATTATCTTGGGTGAAAAATCCAATCCAATGTGCAGACTAAACTAAACCAGTTCTTAGCTCCATCAAATCACCAGTTGGTTGATGATTCCCCCTCTTCCCTGCCTCCTGTTATAACAGCAATATTTATTCACGTACAGTACTTTGTAAGTGATACCTTCAGCCAGCATAGTTCAGTGTAGCCGCCCTACCACCAAAGCACAGCAAGGCTGCAAACAAGACTTTGGCAAGGTAAGATCAATTTACACCATGCAAGCATTCAAAAATTAATGCAACTAATCTTCTTGTTTCACCTGACAGGAGGTGAATTATTGATCTTTGCAGTATGAAAGCACCAAAAAGAACAAACTCAGAATCTCATACTTTCATGTGCACCCTCGCCTCCCCTTGTCAAACTTAACACACAGTCATATCCAAAGGGCTGCAGGGAGGCCTGAGAAACACATGTTCTCCCTGTACAATTTAATCATGGTGCAAGCAAAAGGTGGATGCTCCAAAAAGCCAGTGGTTGTGTTGAACAAGAAACAGCGTCAGCCAAACCCATGGCACAAGCCAATGCTCACAGGACTACATGAAGGGAGGCTGGCAGTTTAGGTTGTCAGTCTTTCCTTAATCTTTTAACATGTGATTGAGAATGTACAGCCCTACAGCCAACTCTTGTGTACTTGAAAGCCTCATACAATCACTGATACTTCACTGATGCTACTCACTCAAGGGGTGAACCTGCTTTAGAAACCAAACCTCATTTTCTCCAATTTGCTCCCCTCTCCTGGCAAATCCTTACACTGCATCATAAAGCAGAGCTCCCAGAAAGCCACTGCAGAACCTGATACTGTACAAAATAAAAGCTGTATTATGCAGTTCCCACTCCCTGTCTCTCTCCTGCCTGCTGCCCTCCACATGCCACCACAGAAGTCATCATGGAGACTTCCATTTCCAATAGGCAATATACAAGAGAGGAACAGAGAATAATCCTTCCAATAGTCCCTAGCTTCTTAACTGTCTTATTGTGGAAAAAAAAAAGAGCGATTTCTACAGGACAGGTCCTTGTTCTATAACCCTAAACGCAGAGCATTATATCAGGTTACAGAAAGTCACATAATGTGAGTCAGTATCTGTTGATATTAGCTAAAAAATTGATTTTTAATTCTTGGATGTCTCTTTCACTCTGCACATCACACACACCATCACTGATTTATTTTATGAATGAAACAGCTTGAATGATCTTAGCCCAGGAAAGGATTTCACTGAAGACACTGAAACTAACAGGTTAGAAGGAAAAGAAAGGATTTTATTTCCCTTTCTACTCATTTTACCTATCTTTTAAGCCCACAAATTCCAGGTTATACTTAACCTTTTTGTCCAACACAGCACTGTGTCTTCCAGTGTACACGAGTACAAGTCTCTCAGCCTCCAACAGATGCATCACACCGTCCACAAAAACCATCAGCACAAGAGGAGTGTTCCCCAAACTTTGCATAAAACCCAAATTATTCCAAATTTGAGCTGTGTATTTAATATGCCATACTCAACTGAATCTCCCAAAAATGATCCTGCTCTACACTGGAAAGGGATAAGCTTTCCTCCCTACCCTGTAAGGAGAAACATTGCCCTCCATGTTTGGCCTCTGAACAGTTTGAGCACAGAATAATGGAGAACCTCAGTGTATTGCTCTGACGTTATCTTTTTTCCCCAAATGCATTGAAGAGTGAATTTTGCATTTTATCAAAACATTGCACATTACAGAGCACAGCTACAATTTTAGGAGCAAACAGTGCTATTGAGAAGTTTGCTTAATATTTATCCTAAACTGGTCCTGCATCTGCCCCAGGGCCTCATTCTCGTCTCCATCCCAGATGGTGAATAATTTCTTTGTCCTTCGCACTATTTGTATCTTGAAGGTGTTATTGATTAGGTCCTTTAGGTCTTTCCAAGTTTTGTACTCCTCTTGGCATCATTTTCTCTTCCTGCCCTTACACCTTCCTTGCAAAAGCCAGAAATGATAAACTGAACAGATATGAAACTGTTTATGTTCCTCTACTTACCCTGCTTTTTCTGCTAGCACTCAGCTTGAATATTGGCAGTAGTTCACATCTAACTGCTAGATCATGATTGTCTATTCTGCCTTCAACGTGTTCACATTAACCTTCAATGTTTGTTCTAAAACAACAGTTCTGCTCAAAACTTGCTTCATAACATCACGCTAGTAAAATGCCTCCTAAAAAATGAAAAAAAAAATCCTCTTTGCTTTAGGAGAATTTATAGTAACAGTCTTCATTATTATTCTGGCAGCTCATTCCTTAGCAACAGTCTTGCTGCAGCCCCACTGGAAAGACTAAAACATTTTATTTATTTTATAATTCATATTATATGTATATAATTCCAGGAGGAATACTATAGACTAACAATTATTTGTTCTTCTCTTTTTTTTTTGCAACATACCAAGTTCTTCCCCTTTAAGCTTAAATAAATTGTTCTTTCTTCTTTAATCTTACTTATTATCTTACTTGATCATATCCCCTATTCTCAGTATAATCACAACCCTTCCCCTCTCAATCCCCTTTTACCCTCTGCTTCTCATTCCTGTACACCGTTCACTCCTGTGAACTAAAAAGATGGAAGCAGATGAAAGATAGGTTTGTGTTTTCTTCTGGTTTTCTTATTATTTTATCAGAAGCTTATCATTTTCTCCAAGAATTGAAGTGGCACAGAGTATTGTCAAAGGCTGAGTAGGTTATCGCATTTTCACCTCAACACAGTATAATTCACTTGCATGCCATCTACTTTTACCACATTTTAAATAATATTTTCTATGCCCTGAACAATGTCCTGGAATGACAGCAGCATCTTCAGCAGAAAAGTTACCTCAGCATCCAATGTTTTGCACAATCCGTGCAACTCTACATAAGTAATATCCTGTGTTGTACATCCCAAAGCAACCTGAATGTGCCTCACAAACAGCCTCAGCATGGGACTGCATTACACCCTGGAGAAGGGTATTCCCCTTTGGATGACCCCCACCTTGTTTCCCTGCAGTTAGTGAGTACAGCACCTCAAGGGTGTAGCTTCTCGGCCACTGAGCGCCCCTACCACAGAAGTCACAGAAATAGTATCTTGCTTCTCCCAAGAATGAAAGTGTCTTCGGATCCCTCAGCCTTATACTAAATATGACATATATGGGATGGAATACCTTGGTATTTGTTGGTCAGTTTGGGGTCACCTGTCCTGTCCGTTCCTCCTTGCAGGTGCAACCCTTCACTTTTCTGGATCCTGCAATGTGGTACACAAGATCCAGCAGTGGCCTTGGTCTGCATACCAATCCTTGGTAATAACTCTAAACATGGAGTGTTATGACTGCTGGGAACAGGCGCTGTCCATGAAAACATAACTTCAGAGGGTGCACTTAGATAGAAGAACTGAGCTGAAAAGTAAAATCACTGAACAGAATTGGTTCTGTTCTCGCTCAAACCAGGACAGTAGGGTTTCCCAAAAAATTACCCATAGGGGAAGTAAAAGCAAACAAATCTTAAGGCTATTAGGAAGCTGGAGTTTCCTCCACTTACTCTGGCCAATATATCCTTATTTGCACAGCTCCATCGACACACACATATTTTGAGATTTTGCTATGTCTATGTATGTAAGTAAAGCAAAGACTGTCTTTCCCTATGCTCTTTAAAAGGCAAAGATTGGTGCAAAAAAAAATTGACTTCAGTAAAAAATCACTATCCCACGCATTAATGCATAGTATTGTATAACCTTTAGCATCCCAAATAGCTATAATAATATTGACATGCACCATAAGGTGTCTTTTTGACTATCACATTCTAAATTACTTTTGTATCTATTCATGCATGTTTTAAGTGGCCTGCATTGGCAGGAGCCAATGCTCATATGTGGATTAACTGTGCTACTTTTGGCAGTTATCACATTATACCTAGAATATTCTACCAGAGATGCTAATGTTACAAACATGGTCTTGCATTGTTTAAATTAAAATTGGAGCCTTTCATTATTTTCCCTTGGGTTATTACTGTGATCACCACTAAACTTGTTTTGTTAATTTATTATTTAGAGCAGCAAGGTATCACAAAGAACATCACAAAAAGTTGTTATAAAAAGAAGTCACCGTGCAGTCATCCTTCTTGCTGACCACTGGCTCTCCAGAAATAAAGCACAGTAAAAAGTGTTTGAAAATAAAAATTTTACATATAAGCCGGAGAAAAACCTGTAACATCTTGCCTACTCTAAAAATATTTGATGGATAATTCAAGTATTTGTTTGTCTATAGAGGTATAAACATAGATAGAATTGTTTTTACAATTATAATACTAAATGCTGAGAACATAAGCCTGTCATTATTCAAGGTGTGCTTGCTTGCAAGCTAAATTAAATCTGTCAAAAGCTCCCAGACAGTACTTACAGCAAATCTTTAATTCCATGTGGGGGCAGATGTGTCAGTCCAGCATCCTGAAAGTGCTCATTTTGAGTTGAAACATGCTACTCCTTACAGAAGTGATATACTGGAAAGAAGTTTCTGTTTGTAATCTTGAGGAAGACCCTCACACTTTCAGTTACACATGTGCTGTCTCAGCAGAAGACACTGTATTAAATATATTTTACTAAGGTTTCTGCCTGTTTTAAACCAAGATATTAGGCATATAGAGAATAAAATGTCTGTTTAAAAGAAATATTTTTTCCACAGTCAGACTTGCAAATGAAACTGCACCAGGGAATTGTGTAAAAGAGAAAACTGATCTCACGTCTGCCCACAGGGTCCTGTGCCCCAAAGGGTGGGTGGCCTCCTGGGACTGCCTAGACCTGTACAGTGCCAGCTGAGCCACCTCTACCCACCATGAAGTCATCCTACCCAGTGCCAGTCTGCCAAAGGATTTAACATGACCTTGTTATTATATTCAGATAAATGATTTACTCTTTCCTCAGATTAAAACTGTGCTGTCAAGCTTGCAGCAATATACTTCAGACCACAAGTTGCAGATCAGTAAGAGACACTGCAGAAGCTTTAAAGCCCATGTTACAGTACTAAAGCCTGTAAATGTGTCACCTTTGGTGTGTTCATCTCAGTTCACTGGACTGGCACACAGAACCTGTTTACTAAACAGATCCCTTCTGTCTCTGCCCAGATTCATCAGGTCATTTGAACCCCACACCGCCACGTTCCCACCACCAATGCTGTAAGTGTGGCTTTGGTGAGTTGCACTCTGCTGCAAGCACAGGGTGGGAAAACCCACCTCAACCAAGTGTGGGGATTTGCTCAATTGCTACTTTTAGCAGAAAGCAGTGATTTGTTTCAGCACCCAGATACAAAATAACACAGTCGCATCATACACAAACCATTGCTTACCCAGAGGTGCAGTATCCTTGCTAAAGCTTTCTGAAAGGGAAATGGCTCCACACATGGCATTGTCCTGCTGCCTCCCAATCAGCCTCTAGAATACATTTCACTTTGGCTGAAGTGTCATGTTCTGTTGCTAAGAACCACTATGGAAAGAATTGACAACAAGATCCTATGATTTTGTTCAGTGATTTACAGTTGATATTAAAAACTTCAGTAGTGTTAAAATTACTGCATCTTTCACCGTAACTTTTGTAGTACATCTACGCATGTAGATTACAACAAGGCATTTGTAAACAATACCTCTATTTAACAAATGACAGTTTGATATACATTTTCTTAATTTATCTTGTTTAACCTTAAAAAGTTCAGAACTTTCTTTCTAGGTATTCTATGAAAACTCAAGTAATCCAATCACACCTTGTGATTATTATCATTGATAACTATGGGGAAGGGCTCTCCTTGTGCTTCCATTAGAAACCTCAGGCAAATTCATTTTGATGTTGCTGGTGGAGAGTTTGACTTTAGGGGCCTTCTGTGTGGCAATGTAGGTTTTGTTGGCTATACCACTAAATATAAAATTAATAAATTAGTAATTAGTAATTTAATAATTTCAGTTTAGGCAAAACAGTTTCCTTTAGTGCCTTCTGCATGATAAAGGAAGCCCTTCTAGTATATTAATTGTTTGCTGATCAAATGTTAAAGGCAAACCTGTAATTGATTTGTTGTTGCTGGCAGTAGGGAAGGAGAGAAGAGCTGCTGAGGCAGCTGTATACAGGGATATGCCGTGTCCAGCACAGGGGCTGGAAGAACCTACTGCAGGGCTCTCTCTGATGGCAAATCTCATGGAACATGTTTAAAACCTTCATACAGAAAGGCAACTAGATAATAGATACAGCTTAGTTTATGCACAACTCAAGGTTTGCACCACCACTTTGTAGCACAGAGGCTTCACTGTACGCAAAGATTACTGTTTCTGTTTGGTCCTAGGAATATGCATCCGAAGGCAGGTCAAGCAGCACTTAGAGCACAGCTTGATGAATTACAGAAGATTTTATGACATCTTTTTAATTTGAGTTTTACTTCTAAAGAAGCACTTTACTTTTTGTCTGCCAGATACAAGCCAAACATTATCTATTAAACTAAAGGGGGGGATATTTTGGCTAACAGTCTTTTACTCTCTTTTTGAATGTCAGCACATGTCCCCCTGGCAGGTTCCACAAATTCAAGAGCTACCAGATGGTTGCGTAACAACGATGCCCAAAATACACTTTAGGAAGTTAAAGAATTACAACAGAAGACAACCAGTGGGTAGCTAAGAGACAGAAACATCTACTCTCAGTCATCGTTTCCATTAGGTGGACAGAGTAATTTAAAGTGGTGCCAAGAATGTCACCTGGAAGAGAGTATAGCACAGTCTGCCCTGGTACATCGCGACACTGTGCATAGCAGCATGCTGCAGATACTGCTTGAAATCTGTGTATTTTAGAAGAGATGATTTTAAAATCAAGGTAATGGAAATTAATAGAAAATGCTGAGAATAATTTTCTTGCAGCATTTGCCTTTGGGAATAATTCATCTCCACACACAACACTCATTCAGGTTTTGAAACCTCAACAGAGGGCTTTTCTTTATTCTTAATTAAGCATTTTAAATATCCCCTCTTCCAAATATATACTCAAATACTTATATGGTTAAGGTTTTGGGCTGGGGGTTTTTTGCTATATTCAGTGACTTTCTCACTTAAAAGCAGTGTTAGAAGAACAATTCTCAGTTACAAGTGTGCAATTCAGTCATCAAGGATATGCAGATAAATTACCCAGTTTCAAAATTTCCCCATCTAGTTCATAGCTGCTGCACAAAATCTTGCCTGACAATGGTATTTTTATAAAGCTTAACTCCCATCAACAGCACATCATTGATTTAGGAGATGTGTTCTAAGTGAATATTTATATTCTGAATTTCTGAGAAAAGAAAATGTTATCCAGGAAAACTGTATATAATAACATGACGTGTTCTTTGGGAGAGGGCAGAAGTACACGAGTTACAGTTTGATACCACAGCTTTTACATACAAATATGAAATTTACATTGAGGTGTGAACAGTAGTGCCCTGGGTGCAAAGAGAGGCAAGGATATAGTACTGGTGTTTGTGAATAGGACAGTGCTAAATGCTGAAGCTGTTCAAGGGCACGGTGCAGAAGTATGTGTTTACAAGAAGGTAAACAGCAGGGCTTTAAACAGGCAAAGAAGAGTTCACACTCCTGAGAAGAGAATGCAGCACAAAGTGTCCTGCTTCTTTCACAGAGAGTCACCCTGCTTGTGGCTGGCTAAAATTAGAGATACAGCCGTTGTTCCAATGGATAATCAGGGCTGAGAGCCTTTTTAGGGCATCTCTTGACAGCATGAGGGCTGGTACAATTCAGCATGTCAGTTTAGCTGCACTGAAAATCTGAAAAGGACAAATTACAGTTTTATTTTTCTCTGTATTTCACTATAAAGATACTAACAGTATCAACAGGATTAATTTGATAATGGGATTAAAGAAGTGTTAACACCTTTTAATGAGATCAATCACATTCTGAAAAATATATGAAACTTTATCAGGAGGGAGTCAGGGGAGTGATTTGAGAACAGATTTAATGCGAGTGCAAAATTTGGTGTCCATAAAAGATTTCTTGCAGAGCTTTTTAATTCACTTTAATCTCCACATCATAGAGTCTGGAAGTCCATTAAGGAGAAAACTGTAGTATTCCAGTTCTGAAATTAGAAGACATCACAGTAATTAACGTTCCTGCATCATTGTCTGAGGGGAGAGCTTTCAGTCACCCTGCATTTCCGAGGTGACAGGATCATAGAATCATAGAATGGCTAGGGCTGGAAGGGACCTCTGAAGGTCATCTAGTCCAGCCCCCCTGCAGTGAGCA
>WTSP01007200.1:0-33781 GCA_025331215.1 Actenoides lindsayi | reverse complement strand
GGCAGCGCGCGTACCCGCTGTCTGCGCGCGTCCGCGCTCTTACAGCCCCGCCGTGCCCGCGGCTGCTGGGGGGGTACCCACGGTGCCGTTGGGCCCCTGTGGCCGCGTCACCTGGTGCAGGTGGCACCGCGCCGGGCAGTGCAGAGGCAAAGCGAGGGGCACCCCGGGGCCGCTGGGCCGGCGACTGAGCGAAGCCGCCGAGAGCTGGCGGAGGGGCCAAACCCTGCGCAGCTGCAGCGGTCCCTGGCGGGGTGCTGGTCCCCGGGGTGCTGTGCCGGGCAGCCTGCTTACGGCCCTTCACGGGCACTCGATGCCCGCTGTGGGAGTGCCCGCAGTACACCCTGCTGTCCGGGCGTCGGGAGGAAGGCTCAGCTCCGGGGCTCCCTGCGTGGCCCAGCTGTTGCTGGCTGGCAGCAGTAGCAGTGGAGAGGAAAGGTGCCCCAGGCAGCGCACGCCCCGCCAGCTTCCATCTCGGCAGCAGCAGCACCTCCGATTTACTGCCAGGGCTCAGGGAGCTGCCTTTGGGGGAAGGAGCCCTGCTGCCTGCCTGCCTGCCCCACGTCCTACCTCTCCTGCAGTCCCTGCCTCTCTCTTAGAGTTGAGGATTTCTTCAAACATTTCTGGCTGGGGACTTTAAAGTTTTAGCATATTTCTGTTTTTAATATTCCATGGACACATGAGGTGACACCAGGCAGAGTCATTTTCTTCCCGCTCCCTGTGTGCAGTCACTGAATTCGTATTAATTTCCTGCACCAGTGCCCGTGGACTGGGAGATGGTTTCTGCCACCCATGAAGTCAATGGTGCTGTTCATGAGCTCAGGTGATTAAATGGGCAGAATCCAGCTGGGCACAGAAAAGTGCATTTTCTGACGCGTGTTCTTGGTGTAATGCAGCAAAAAGCTGTGGGGTTGTAGATGGATGGAGAACGCCTGTAGATAGCATCACCGTTCTGGGCTGTGCCCACCTGGGGACGGGCAGAGCAGAGCCCCCAGAGCAGGTATCAGAAAACAGAAGGGCCCGTTACCACCCGGCCGAGCCGGAGCTGGCTGCGGGAGCTCCGCTGTCTCCGGAGGAGTGTTGGAATTGAACAGAAATAAAGGAAACGGGGAGTGTTTCATGGGCAATTGAGTGGTCAGCACGGATCACACCGTATCACTTTCCCCTCCGCAGACATCCTTTTCTGGCTCCTTCTTAATCCCCGGAGAGACAAACAGCAAGTTCATTAGTTGTCTCTGCCTCCAGCCGGCACCCAGCGGGCTCTGGATTGTCACCGCTGTAACCAGCTGAACGCGCTCTCCTGCTGCAGATATTAATTTTTTGTTTATAGAAAAATCCATAAGGTTTGAGTTATCAAAAGCTGTGTGCACTAGCGGGAGAGACACAAAATCAATGCTGAAATATTGCCTTATTTAATGGCTGCTGTAAATAGCTCTGTTAGGATGCTTTAGTGGAGGTAAATTATGGAAGCCCAGGAGAGGTCAGTGGGACGTTCTTGCTTGCAGCCCGCACCCCAGCAAGCCCGTCCGGCTCACCGTGCTCTGGGAGGTGTTGGCTGGCAGAAGTTGGAGATACCTTTGTTCATGGTTTGTCTTAATTCACGCTTTCTGCTCTTCTAAGACCCGTGTTCAGAAACTTCTTTAAATACCTGTCATTTAAAATGGTTTATTTCTGCCATCAAATGTAATTCTCTCCGGTAGAAGTTCTTTCTAGAATCTATTTAGGTGCTTTGGAAAGCACTGGCGTTTCCCTGCGTTCCTGGAAAGCCCAGTCCTGGCTTGGGGTTACTGTGGTAACCCAGCTGTGTTTCCACCAGCAACAGTCATCGCTGTGGATGAGAAAAAATAGCTCTCTGGGTTGCCGTGCCCGAAAGTCAGAAAGAATTAGGCGATGGTGCTTTGCGCAGCTCGCGGAGGTCAGGCAGGCGCGGCGGTGCTCGGTGCGGGCTCCGGCATCGGGAGGGCTCGCGGAACCGGAGAGGAGTTCTCCCCGCGGTGCTGCCGCAGCCGGGCAGAGCGGGCAGCGCCCGTCCCGCCGCCCTCGGGACCGAGCTCGGGGTCAGCACAGCTTAATCTTTGGCTTGACGGAACTTGGGATCTCCTGGCGTCGGCACGGCGTGAGCAGCTCTAGCCGGCCGCGGCCCGAGGCTGCCGGGGAAGGGGGTTCTCAGCTGAGCGGCGGTGGAGTGGAGGGGCCTCCCTGCTGCTCAGGTGCTGGGAAGCAGCCACAGCTCTCCTTGTTCACGGGCAAGGATGCAAACCTGGACTTGGGTGCAAACCCAGGTTGGCTCGCTGGGGCTGCGCTGGTACCGGCGAGCTGACTGCTGGGGGATGTGCCTGTTGCTGGCACAAGGGACCGAGTGCCTGGGCTGGGCCGTGCAGCAGCTTCCTGAGTCAGCCTCATCTGTCGCCTGTGTGAGCTGCCGGGCTCAGCCTCATCTGTCGCCTGTCTGTGTGAGCTGCCGGGCCTCCTGCAGCTCTCATGGGCACTGAACTGGTGCAGAATGAGGTCCTCTGGTTCCCGTCAGCAGCTGTGAAGAGGTGGTGCTGCTGGTTTCCTTGCCTGTTGTGTTTCGTTCTCAGGAGGATTCTCCTTCTCTCCGCCCTGCAGTGATGTACTGAGGACGAAGCATCGCTGCCCCTGGCTCCATCCTCCCCTCGAGCTCGACGTCTCTCCTTCCTCCCTGCAGCCTGTGTCTTTGGGCAGCAGTTAGCCAGGGAAAGCGGCTGCTTTTCATTATGATTTTAATAGTTGTGACACATGCAAATTAGGAAAAAAGGTAATTGTCCTAATTAACATTAAATAGGTTTTCTCACACGTCTTGAGTGATTCGATGCCTCTGCTTATCTCATAAAAAGTTTCCTGGTGGAACTGCCTCGCGCTCAGTGTTCATACAAGAGCCTGCTGAGCTTCTGTAATTAAGCTGTGATTAGCCAGCTATAAATACAGGGGTTTGAATACAGCGTGGCACTCTGAGGGCAGCTGGCGATGGGCTCGGTGAACACCTAAGGTCTGTCAGCGGGGAGGTGTTGATGGTGGGCCAGTTGCAGTGGTTCAGTTCCTGGGGACTGTCTCTAGGCTGTGATCCAGTGCTGGACCGAGGCCATTGCTGCTGGGTGTGACTGGTGTCCTGCTGTCCCGGTGACTCTCCAGGCAGGTGTCGAGGGAGCTGGCTGGGGTGGTGCTGTGTGGAATCACAGTAACCTAAAAATGGCTTTGATCAGCATGCCCAGTTCCTTTCACAGCGGGGTGTCCCTGGCTGTGAGCTTTGAGCTAGGGCTCAGATGGAGCTCGTGCTGAGGGTCAGCAACAGGCAGTGCAGAAGCTCCCTGTCTCTGCAGCTCTGTAGGCATCTACCTGTGCTGGGAACACCAGGGCTCCATCTGGATGCCCATAACTGGTTTCCATTGCCAGATGTCTGGGAAGATCGTGTCTACCGTGTGCTTGGCCAGCTGTCCCTTTGCATTTGAGGGCAGTGGTGAATTCCCTGGGTGAGGAGAGTGGCTGAGGGGCTCCTCTGCTCCCCCTGCCCCTTGTGACTGGGGCTCTGGAGATGTGTGACGGGGGGGGTCTAACAAGCCAGATCCTCCTTTTCAGCCACAATGGAGCACGTCTCCTGGGCTTGAAACCAAGGACCACAAGATTGTCTTCATCCAGCCAGAGACGTGATGTCCCCTGTGGCTTCTGGGCCCCCCTGCAGCTGTAGTGTCAGGGAATGGCTCTCAGATGGATTACAGCCGATATTTCATCACACACCTTACGCGGCTAAAGAATAAACTGGAGGAAGCCAGGACGAGTCAGTGGAGAAGGTAACCTGACAGTTCTTGCATAAATCATTCGTCGTTCCCTCAGCTCCGGCTGTTCAGAGCGCTTGCCCCGACGCCCGCACAGAAGCTGGCTCGTTTCAAACCCGGCTGCGTTTCCATTCCTCCGCTGTGACCTGGTGGCACGGATGAAATGTTCATGAGCGCACTTATCTTTTTGAATTGGAAGTTCTGTCAAATCTGATTCTGTGAACCACTCGCGGAAAATTCATATGAGCCGCTAATTTTCATCCCCTTAGATCTCAGATACCATTTGTGAACTTTCTAACGCGGTGTTATTTTGGTTTTAAAAGCACTTCAGGAAAAACAAAGCAGTATTATTTGGCACGGGGTGGTTTTCAGAAGTACTCTCAGAAGAAGCAATTTCTCTTTGGCAGCCCCTTTCTGACCCTGTTACAGCTCCTGCTGGGTTGTTGCCTTGTCCCCTTTGGGTCAGACACTGGAGAAAGAAGGAGCACAAAATCCTTATGTCCCTGAGCGGAGTGGGAGCGCAGTGGTTGCCTGGGGGTGTCACTGGGTGACTCTTCTCAAGCCAGGTGAAAGCAGATGCCCCTCCAACGTGTCAGAGGTTGAAATCCATGGGCAGAGACAAGGACTGGTTCTCTGCGTGCAAGCCCCGGAGGGGAGCAGCAGCTCGGAGCTGGGCTGACATGCTGGAAGATGTTGGCTTTGTCCTGGGAGAAATGTCTGCCTGCCTTTCTGACACACGGGTATCGAGCCAAGGCCCTACTGTTGAGCTGAAAACAACTTTCAAGGGGTTGGGAAATACCATGGATTTCGTAGAGTTTGACAGACTGTCATGGGAATGTTCCAGGGAATGAGGAAGCAAATGGGGGAATGTGAAACTTCAGAAGATTGTTCAAGAGCAAAGAGTTGTATGAATTGGTGCAGCACCGGAGAGGGGATGGCAGAGCCTGAGCCTGGGTAGAGCGGGAGGAATAGAGGGGTGGAAAAGGAAACAGTAAAAAGATTTATACCAGATCAGAGCTGCACGAAATATCCAAGCAAAGGAGAAGATTCCAAAATTCGGCGAAAGCAAAGGAAAGATTCTGAATGGCGGCTGCGCCCGGAGACGTGTGGGCACCTGCGGCATGTTCCCTGCCAGCCCCTGAAAGCTAATGCAAATACTTGTGAACAATTAGATTTGAGCTGCCAGGAAGGGATTTCACCCAGAGGGCTGTGAGTGCATCCCACTCACTGCAGCAAGACGTCTTTGCTGTTCTAGCCTCAGGCAGTGTTCGAATAACCAGAGCTCTAGCGAGCGTTCCCTTCACTTTGGCTTGTTTTGCACAAAGAACTCTGTCCGTGTACGTGCTTATTCAGTCGGGGAGGAAACCTGCGGTACGGGTGGAAACCTTCCCTTTCAGTGCTAATTTCTCCATCTGTTTTGTGTCCCTGCTTTGTTCCCTCGCAGCGCTGCGTGGGTGCCTGTCGGAGGAAGGGCGTTCCAGAGCCGTTGCACAGCTTTCCTCGGTAAACACGATTTGATAGTCACTTCAAGTGGGGCTTTTGCAGTAATTCTCACATTTCATTCCTTTAGGCTCTGCCAGTCCAGCTGAGTCCTGCTGCTCCTCTTTGTCCCTCTCCTATTCCAGTCCAGCCCTGCCCCCCGTGTGAATGCACAGAGAAGTATTTTTTCCAATTTAAAGCTGAGCTATTTTTTTTTTTTTTGTAGCTGTAAGTGGGTCCATTAGTGCTGGTCAGAGGAAAGCTGAAGAACATTTGGCAGGTAATTGGGCCTGGGTCCATCAGAAGATCTTGATGTGGACCCTGCTGCACTATGTGCTGGTAAAACATCTGTGTAAATAGCTCTGCAGCGGAGGTTTCATTAGAACTGCCCATCATGGCAGTCCTCTTAAAGCTCTAAATCCATCAGGGACTCCTCTGTGTCTACCCAAAATAGAAGCTCTCCACTTAGTGAGCCCTGTACTAAAACTGGGGTCATCTCATTTAAATGTTCCCGGCTGCCGGTGTGACCTGAGATTCTGTGTTGTGATGTGCTGAGCTATCAAAGCCTCACTCCTCATAGCATCTCATTAGTCCTGGAAGAGGCGAGGCTGGGGATGGCATCCAGCTGTGTCCCTGAGCCAAATATATAATTTTCCAGCCACATCTGGGAAGGGGGAGAGATGTAATTGGACACAGAGGGTGATCTGTGACAGTGAACAATGCCTTTTCCAGTAGGATTTTCTGGAGCGTACCTTTGGATGAGAGGAGAGAATTCTGGTGTTTGTGGAACTGGGCACCAAAGGCAGCTATAATCTCAGACTCTTTCCCCTGCTCGGTTTCAGCCTAGCACGCCCTTACGGTTTTCCTGGGTACCATGCTACTGGCTTCCCCCCACATTGCCAGCTGTGCCTGTGTCCAGCTCGCTGCTCACCCGGCTCCTCTGGGCTCGTGCCCGCTGCTGCCTTGGGATGCTGCTGCATCTTGATGTTTGTTCACGGGCTGATGCTCACTGCAGCTCAGGACTCGTGTCTAGAAACTACGTGCTCCTTGTTTAAAGGATTGTCAAGGGGTCGCTGTCTTCTCTGAACCAAGAAAATGAACCTTCCTGTGTAGTCTCTTAGAAAGGTTTAGCACTGAGAGAAGATGCAAACCAGAATGTAGCTGATCAAAACTCTTCTGCCTGGTGCCCCATGTAGGGCAGACTAAGTTCCTCTGGGTCTCCCTCGCTACAGCCTGGGCATCTCTCAAAGGCACCAGCTCTTGGCCAGTCAGCCATCGGGCTGGGTTGTTGGGCTCTTTATCGGCCCTCTTGATAAAGCCAGGAGAGTGTGCTGGGCAGACAGGATCCCGGTTCACCGCCCAGGATGTGGAGAGCTGTGGGTCCCAGCCCTGCTGGGGACTCAGGAGGGGACGGTATTTAAGGTGATGGTTGCGTCACTACGCTGAGGGGAAGGCCGTGCTGTTTGCTTCTGAGGTGTGGGTTGGTGCTGTGCAGGGTGAATACCAACTGAGCCGGGAGTTTTCAGACTGCGGATTTGTTTTGTGGATCATCATCTGTTCCTTCTGTGCGCTGCTTAAACTGCCTGTTGTTATGCAAATCCCGTAATGTGTTTAGGAGGGCTCTCCAGAGATTTCAAATGGCATCTAATCTGGTTAGTACATCCATTCTGCAGGAGACCTGTGTAAGTGCTCAGCTAAGATGAGATATCGCTGGTTTGCGCGTTTGACGAGAGACAGCAGCAGTTCTATCCCGCTCGCCGAGCGCTACAGCGCTCTGACCTGAAACCCAAGGAACTGTCAGGAAGAAGAATAAACATGCTAATAAAGGTGAACGAGCATGTACAACGTATTCACAGCTCCTGACAGCATCTGTATCAGGCACTGCCAGCTGACCTCGCCGGCTCTCCCGCGTGAAGCGAGGCTGGGTTGAGGCTGTACCTGGACACGCTGCCGGCTGTAGAAGGCAGTGCTCCTCCATCCTGATGTCCTGAGAGCTCTGGAGCCCAGTCGACAGCACAGCCTGCTCACGTCTGACCCCGATGCTCCTTTCCAAACTTTAGGCTGGAGTTTCTCCCCAGGGAGTCAGATCCCGGCTGTGCCGAGGTGCCGTGCGCTTCTGCTCGGTGGAAGTTGGTCACCTGTTTGTTTGCAAACAAACGAGCAGAGTTGTTCCTGACTGAGGAGAGCTCCGTGTAGACAGCGACAAAGTCATTTCATCGTTTTCCTCTGGATTCTCTGTCCGAACTTGCCCTGCATGGGATGACGTCTGCGGCAGCACTGGTGCTGCTGGGCTCCTCCCAGTCCTCACGTCTGTCTGTGCCGCTCCTTAGGCTCTGGGAAACTAGTGCATTTTTATTCTATGTTTGATTAATATAATTATTTTCTTGCAAATAAGTGTTTCTACTTTACTGGCAGAACTTAAAGTACACCTGTCCTCTCGGAATGTTCCTCTGCAAAGCTGATCTCTGGCCGAAGTGAAAAGTGACAGCGCAGACTTCTTGATCGAAGGGCACACTTAGCTCCTGTTGATACAAATGGTTCTGATTTTGGTTTTTTTAATGCTGCATTAGAATTAGATTGAGGGAAATTAATTCAAAATTATCGTATTGAAATAAAAAATGTTAATTTAAAAAGTCTGACTCTAAAAATATAAAAGGCAAATGTCTTCAGCAGAGCAGCGCAAGTGAATAATTTTGATATACATGAAACACTTTATCAAATAGATCTGTCACTGCAAGACTATAAATATTGTAAAATTCATAACTGGAATTCCTCTCCAGTCATGGGGTGCTTTGGGGGTTTGTGGCCCTGCCTGGGCTCCCTGCCTGCCCTGGCCAGGCCCAGCCTGGCATGGAGAGGACCCAGGAGGGGCAGAATCCCCCCCCTCCCTTCCCTGTGGCCTCAGCCCTGGCCCCCTCCCCCAGCACTGGTCCCCGCGCCACTTCACTGTTCCTTGTCAGATGACAGATTCCAGGAGAGCATTAGTAATTAGGAACTCCACTCTCATCAAGGAAAATAATTAGTGAGAATGCACGCAGTTTACAAAAGCAGTTCAATTAAAGAGAATAACAAGCTTTTTACAGCAACAAAGGAAGGACTAAGTAGACCTCAGTGAGTAAATAAAGCTGTAATCAGTGTGATTAATTTAAAATCTCAGGAAGGCATGAATTGGATTGATATTCCTAAAGTCTAATGTGTCTCCTGGGATCTCAGAAGAAACCTTTCCACATTCTATGGACAATATGAGGCCACGTTAATTGTGAACGAGAAAAAGTAAAAAAATGGTGAACATTTTGCTACAATTTTGTGTGGAAACACAGATGTTACTGGTGTGCTCTTCACGAGGCTCGTGCACTGATCTGTCTGTGTTACCTGGCTCAAAGGAAATTAAAGGTTTAGAAATGGATGGGCTGGCATTTTAACCAAGATCCTTAAAACCCTTCATCTGAGGGCAGCGGGGAAGCAGCCTCGATGGGAGGGATTTTTACTGCGGGTGAGGCTGAGCAAATGGTATTTTGTGGCAGAAAAGGGGCCCTACAGAATGGTCAGGCGTTACGCTGCTGTGGGTGAGAAGAGGCAGAAATTCGTGGGCAGAAGGGGGCGTGTAGGTGTGGGGTGCTGGTGACCCTCCTGCAGGAGATGGGGACACTCCCCAGTGACAGAGATGCGGTCACCTTCCCATGGGACCAGAGCTTGGGCTGTAAATTGTAACCTGCTCTAATTTGGTCCATTTCCCACCGGTGACTGATGGCTTTATGGGGCTTTACTACACTTCACGATAATTTACAGCAGGTATTTAGCACGTCTATAAAATCTCTTTCAGAATGTACCAGGGAAGGAAAGCGGTGTAAATATTCTTCTGGCTTTTGGTTGGGTTGCAAACTCGACAGGTCAGGCTGCAGGCGATGCCGTGGCGGGGGGATGCTTTTCCTTACGGGTTAATCCCAACCTCCACTGCAGCCTTCATCACTTCATCTTTAAACTCTCTGCCCATTCCGCCCCCTCTATTTCTTGCCCCAGAAATGCCCCATTTCCTTCTACCCCCAGGTGTGTTTGCTGCTTTGGGACCTTGCGAGGGGCTTTGCCCTGCTGGTTTGCTTTTCTTAGGGACAAGAATAAGAATGGCCCAATGCAGACAGGGGTCAGTACAGCAGCATTTCAAGGTCCACACCGTCAGCGGGGCTGCCCTGTGCTCCTTGGTACGGAACCTCGGGCCCTGCAAGGAGCCTTTGTGGGAATTTCTGAACTTTTCCCTGGTTAGATCCAGACGGGCTTAATGCTGAAGTCTGTCTTTGTAACTAGGAAACATCCTGATGATGTTTCACTCTAGAAATGCCCTATTTGTTTTAAGACAGATAATTGCTGGGTCTGCTTTTGCTGTAGAACATAAGGTTTTAATATTACTTCAACTATTATTTCTCATTTTGCTAGCATTTCCAGTATGCTCAACTTTTCTACTCGCTATTTTTCAGTAGAAAAAGGAAAATCATTTGAGCGTCTTAAAATTGATGGCTTCCGTGACAATTATCACTGAGCGAGCACCTCTGGTGACTGGATCCTTCCCTTTAGTCTCAGCAACGCATCGCAGAAAGGTTCTGAGCAGCTCAGTGTACAAATACAACAGCCCACTCTGTTCCCCTCATCTCGCAGAGCCGCCAAACCTTGGCTCGCCTCCAGCGAGGCAGCTCGGCAAAACCGCCTTCTCGGAAACACGAGTTGGTTTGTTCTCATTCCGTTGGGTTTCTCAAGGTTTCCTCTTGCGAAACGTGGTGAAATTGTGTCTCAGCTGCAGAAAACAAACACTCCGGCTCCGTGTGCTGCGTATCCCTCTCTGGCGGCACCCCAGAGAGAGCTGTGGTATTTAGAGCAGACATCTGAACAGGTAGAAGCCAAACATGCCCCAGTTAAATATACAGCTGGATAAGGAGGGCTCTGATGCGGTCCTGGCAGCCTCCGGAGACGGGGCGAGCTGAAATCCGGTGGGCAGGCGGCTGCACGAGTGGAGTGGAGAGAGGTGTAGAATTGATGGTACGTGACAGGGCTTCTGACAGTGCCTGCTGGAGAGACTCCAGTCCTCCTCTGGGCAGACGAAGGTCAGTCTCCATTTGGGAAGCCTGATAAAAGCCTTCAGGAAAAGCATCATTCTCAATTCTGATCCTAAAATTGATGAAGTTGTTACTTTGTTAGTGTTGCCTGGTCTGGATGAGGCTCTTGAAAACAGCCTGCCCATGAAATCCCAGCTTGTCCTTCACTGGATCTACCAACATGTGTGTTAGGCTTCGCAGCCATCCAGCAAGACCTGCTACGAGGAGTCGTCCCTCAGCCCCAGGCCCTGCTGCGGGCACCGTGTGCCCGTGCCCCAGAGCACACCCCCCCAGAGCTCACCCCGGCCGGCACAGACCTGCTGCTGCCTCTCCATTCCTGGGGTGGCAGGAGATGAGCACGGGTTGTCAGTGACTCCCATCCAATACTGGAGCAGCTTGAGCAGGAATTTCAGTTTGTACTGCTTCAGATTTGGGATTATTCCCCACCCCCCCCCAGCCCTCCACAGTACTATGACTGATTTCTCAAATGTAAGCTATTTGTGAGCGTCGTCTGTGACCTCTGCAGTAGCTTGTGTCGGACTGAGAAGGGTGGCACGAGAAGAACCCTTCTGTAACTCAATCCACGCAGGATGCCGGGGAGCAGCTGCAGCACGAGGGACGAATCCCAGGCGATGGGGCTGTTTCAGCGGGGTCAGACTGGCCAGGCTCTCTGCAGGGCAGGAAGGTGCTGCGTCCACACCTCGCCAGGCTGTTCACTGCCACTGCAGACGCTGCAGCGTTTGCATTAAGTTCTCCAAAGTTTTGATAACCTTATTTCCCCCGGGGGAGCTTTCAGGCAGGATAATGTATAGCCCGTTGTTGTACGTTCCGAATTCCATTTGTGAGAGATCAGTATTTTATGGCTAGACCAGCATTTAAAAATTGCTCTCTATTTTCTTAGTTTTGTGGGTATTTACCGTCCCTAGAAAGGAAAGAAAAGGCGTTTTTTTTGATAAGATGTAGGCTTGATTTTTATTTATTAGTTTTGATGGGAATCTTTATCCTGTGGATTACTCTTGCTGGTTACAGAAGGCGGTTAGTGCCGGAGCCGGGCTCTTTCCTGCGGAGGTGAGGCAGCTGAGCTCGCGGCCCGTAGCCCGGTTCCCCCGGCCCAGGAAGGTGTTCCCGAGTTCCAGGCACATCTCCAGAGGCAGCTCGAGTGCCCAGCTGCCGGCAGTGTAGGGCAGGCAGTGCCACAGGACAGTGCTCGGCTGTTCCTAAGAACGGGACCCCTTTGGGGCGTTTCGGGTTCCCTCTTCTGCTCCCCTCTTTACACCTTCCTTTAGCAGGCTCCGGGGCCGCTGTCTGTTCTACTCCAGGCTGGTGGAGCGGTGCCTGTGGGTCCTGCTGCCCCCTTCTTCTGCTCATCCCCTCCAGCCAGTCCCTGCAGAAGCAGGCAGGTGATATGCCCCAGAAGCTGAAATCACCTCCTCCTCCCATCCCTGACTGCCCTCTCTTCCCTGGCCACGCTCCTTTGCCTGAGGGGCTCTTGTGTTTAGCAGCAAGCTGCTCTCTATGGTGAGTGGTTTCAAAGGGCCAGTAAACTCCAGGAGTTTGCGTCTGCGCCCCAACGCGTGAGCAGACACGGTCCTGCTGGGCTGGTCCAGCGTGTGCTGGGTCCTGCCTTGGGTCAGGGCTGTGCTGGGGAGCTGTGTGTGCTCCTCACAGCCCCTGGCTGGCTGCTGCTGGGCTCTGCCTTCCAGCTGGAGAAGCTGTATCGACCCGTCCGTCAGGGTTTCTGCTGGGTCGTTCTTTGCCAGAGCATCTGTCAAAATGTCTCCTCTTCGCTGGGCTCCTGAAGGACGGAGACATTGGTGCAGATGATAGACTTCATCTTGGGATAGCACTTTGGGCTGTGCCACGGCTCCACAGCTGGGACCTGAGAGCCTTCAAATGCCTGGGTTCCTTTCCTGAAGCGTTACCAGAGAAGCTCGCTAATTGCTGCTAATTAATCCTGTGGATGGTTTGTCATGTTGATGGGCAGATAAAGTATAACTTTCTTCCCTTCCTCAATAACTGGAGAACATTTAAACCTTTTGCAAGGCTTGTTACATCGTCCCATTCCAAACCTCAGAGTTACTTGGGGATTAGCTTACAGCCCTGCGATACCTGCTGACTGGACGGGGGTTATTTCTGGTCCCGTGTTACTCCCTGTATCTGCATGCTGGGTGGCAAACGGCTCCGTTTTCATTTCTGGATGTTTCTCTGAACGCTTTCAGAGTCGTGGCCTTTCTACAGCTGGTGTCTGTGGTCTCTGCCCCCCGGGGTGACGTCGCCTGCGCGCTTGTGCGCGCTCCCGAGGGGCTTTGCGGCGAGCACGGAGCCTCTGCCACGACCGGCTCCGGTGCAGAGCGTGCGGGGGCGGCTGGGAGGTGGTGGCCGTTCAGCTGCAGGAGCTCCCAGGTGCTGAAGGTCCCTGAGGTTCCCCGGCCGCCTCCGTGGCGATTGCCGTGCCCCTGCCCTCGCAGCCGGAGGCCGCTGCGCGCTAGCCGGCAGTTCCGGGCTGTGCTGCTTGTGGCTGCTCATTGTACGTCTTTGCCTGGAGGTGTCTCTGCTCATCTGTGTGTAGCTCTTTCCAAGCAGAATCTCTTTGGCGCTCTGAGAAGTTGGGATGCAGTACAGCCGGGCAGAGTTTTGTGCCTGCTCATGCACGTCTGTGGTGCGGCTGGGGAAGAGCTGCCGGTGCTGGGAATCTGATGAGTGAAAGCCTCGTCCAAGCAGAGGTGGCAGCGTTGGTGGTACAGGGTGATTCTGGAGCTCCTGAAACGAAGCCCAGTTCTGAGGTGGTCTTGTTGTTAGTAAACAGAGGGTCTACACATTATTTTCTTTAACATTTTATGACCTGAACTTGCTGTCTGCTTGCAGGGAAAAAAGCCCCTTAGGCAGTCTTTGAAAGGCTCTGCTCCTCTAGACCAGCCGTGGAATAGCAGCGCTGGCTCTGCACATGTCACCAGACCTGTTGCTTCTCGATAGCAACGTGAGATAAATGCATCTTCTCTTCCCTCCGGGGGTGATGTCAGTTTGAAAATGCCCTGTCCTGCCTCCGCTTCCTTCATTTGGCAGATTTTGGGTGGTTTATATAATTTGGCAGTGATCCTCTGTCTAGACCATGTCCAACATTTCATGCAATAAACTTAATGGACTTTTCCATCTTTGAACAGCTGAATTCTTTCGGAGCAGCTGCTCTGGGTTATTGATGGCCTCTCTGGAGCCTGCCTTGGGGCTGCCACCAGCCCGGGAAAGGCCTGGTCCCGTGTCCCGGTGAGTCACAGAGAGCAGCGTTTCCCAACGCTGTCACCTCAGGGAAGGGAGCAGCGGGGGCCGGGGAGGCAGCCGCGGGAACGGGGGCGAGCGGAGCGGCGAGCATGGGGCGAGCTGGGGCCGTGGCCGTGGCCAGGGCAGCGTGCCCAGGGCCAGCCCGGCCGAGCCGCTTCCCGGCAGCTTCAGCCACAGCTCTTGTGTGTGTGGGCTGGGGGCCTGTGTGGAGAGCCCGGGGTCCCTGCAGCCCTGGCAGGTGAAGTGGTGTTTCTCTCACCGCTGCCTTTTGGGGAAGTCTAAACAGTTTTTGATTGGTTTTTTAAATTTTTATAGGAGGCTTTGTAATGAAAATGATTTCTAAATTTTTCTTTCTCCACAGGAAAAATAACAACATTGCCCTTTTCACCCAGCTTTGTTGTTTACTTCATCAATCATCCTTGCTCGGTAGCTCGTTTCGAAGGGGTGCCGTAGCAGCTTCCTTGGGTGTGAAAATTGAAATTTCGGTCCTCGTGCTTCCATACAGGAGTCACCTGGCGTGTGGCCACTGGTGAGTTAGTCCAGATTGTCTCATCAGACCTCGATTATGAGAGGAATAAAAATTCCAGCTTTACTTTCTGGGGCCATTCTGCAGCATCCACCTCAATCGCACTGCGCTGGGAAACATTCACGATTGCAGATTTGTTTACCAGACCTTCCTAGCTATCGGCATCTACTGCAAAAAAAGCCTGAAGGGAGAAAGAGCAAATTCAAAAGGTTTCCAAATGTCGTATTTAACAGCCGTGGTCATTTGCATAGTTCTTTAGGTCCAAATTGGAGCACTCATCAAACAGCACTGCCTTTGCAGGGGGAGGGAGAGGAGAAGCCTTCCTCAGCGCGGAAGGGCCAGGCCCTCCGAGAAGGTGTTTGGAGGGGAGTCTTGGAGGTAATCGCGGGTGCCAGGGGCCGTTCTTCCCCAGCTGCTTCTAAACCCAACGTGCCCGTGGTGCGCACCGTAAATCCTGTTAGGGAAGAAGAAATAAACCCCCCCAACGAGCGATCCGGAATCTCAGACGGTTTTGTTTGTGTTATTGTCATTTGCCTGGGTAATCGAATTTGTTGGAATTAGGGGTTTGTCTGGATAATAACATTTGCTAACCCTCTGGAGCAGCCGCGAGCCGCGGTGAATACCGATGTGCCGAGCGCTCTATCGATCGGAATGAACTGGCCCCAGACAGCAGCAATTACCCGCTCGTGAGGGCCGCGCGCTCGCGGGCTGCCAGGCTGGGATCGCACGGCGCTTGCCGCCATTTCTGCCTGCTGGAAACGCTCCGAAGGAAACGAACCTGGGTCTGTGGCACATGGAGGGACCGGCAGCACCCGCGGGGACCGGGCAGCCCGGCTGCAGTTGCTGGTGGGGCTGGGCAGGGGCAGCCTGTCAAACACGACACCCCCCAGCGCTCGGCCCTGGCCAGCCTACGACTTGCCCGCTCTCCATGTTCTGCGGCGATTGCTGAAGTCAGACCGCCCGGGTGTCTGGTGACAGACACGGGGGCACCCGTAGTGGCTCGCAGAGCACCTCAAAGGCTGTTCCCCTGTTCTGCAGGGCGAGGCTGGGGAGATGGGTGACGAGATGTGGCCGTAGAGCTGAGTGCTGGTGATGGCTACGCCGGGTCTGAGCCCAGCCCTGCCCTGCCGATGGGTAAGGATCTGTGGTGCAGATTGATTGTGTTCTTCTGTAGCTCTATGTAGAGGAAAAAACGCAGCAGCTCCATTTAATCTTTCCAGTTTCCTCAAGGTTGTTCAACCCAGAAGCGATCTGGGTGAGGATCCCTTGTGCTCAGGTGTCCGATACGCCCGGGCAGAGCCGTTCAGCTCTCCCAGCCCACACGCACAGTGACCCCGCGCACGCTCACGCCGAGCTCCCAGCCAGGAGAGCAGGGCCTCTCTCGGGGCCGTGGCCCCAGCAGCCCTGCCCTGGGGGCTCCCCGCAGCTTGGTGCTCGGGGGTCTCTTCTCATCCAGGAGCAGCCAGGGACAGCTGATCCTGGCACGCTCAGCACCTTTAGGGAGGTTTGGGGTTCGAGATGAAGCGTGGTTCGTGCCATGGCAGCACCAGGGCAGCAAAGCCAGCTGGAAACTTAGACACGTGTCTGCGGAGGAGCCGTGAAGGCAGGAACGCGGGCAGGGCTGCAGGGTGCGATCGTGTGGCAGGGCATCAAGCGGAGCAGAATTCGTGCCAAAAGACAGACCGCTCCCATTGTATTACCTGTTGTAGCTGCGTGATCGTCCGCAGGGTACAGGGGGATTAGCATTGTAGTAACAACCCGCTGCGTAACACCCAGCTCCTCAAGCCCCTCTGATGCTGCTGTGAAGCGAGGGAGTCCTCCCCAGCTCGCTCTGCTCCCATCCGAGCCGACGAGAATGGCAAAGCCATTAGCTGGGAGCGTATTCGTTAATGTGACATAAGCAGCTAAAGAAGATGTATTTATGCTCCTTCATTTGCAATTGATAATCTCAAGAGTGAGAGGCTGGTAATAAATTTTCTCACAGGGGCTTCTCTCCCCGTGCAGCCCACGCAGCAGAAGGGAATCGGCAGCTCATTTGCATAAGATAATGAAACTGCAGCAAAATAGTAAAATTGCAAAGTGACTTTGTTTTAATAATGACAGATGCTTCTTAAACACTTTAATTATGTATCTCAGAGCAGTTTTAGCTAGGCCACACAAAGGGAGAGCAATATTGCCTAAATACTTGGAATGAAACTCGTTCCCTTTCCACAACTTGAAGTCTCCTCCAGCCCAGAACTTACCTCCTTTGCTCCAAAGCTTTTCTGGCTCAGGGAGTGCCTGTGTCGGGTCTGGAGAGAGGACAGACGAGTCCTCCCAGGCAGGTAACCCCCCAGGCGTGGGATGGTGAGTGCCCTGCTCCTGCTCCCCAGCCCTGCAGGGGGGGGGTGAACCGCGGGGATACCCCGAGGGCTGGCTCCTCTCGGCACCCCCAGCCCAGTGCTGAGGAGCACGGGGAGCTGCCACCGACTGTGGAAATGGTGCAGATCTGGGTGGTTAATGACACCCTCGGTGACAACACTGTCAGCACAGCCAGAACTTCCCTCAGCAGAATTCACTGTCGAGCGTAGCAGGCGCTTTGTTGTAAAGGAGCGGTGAATGGTGCGTCCAACGAAGCACAGGGAGAAAGATAAACATGTTAATGGAGGAAAAAGCCATAAAGTGAGTAAACAGCGTGCGTGGAGAAAATGGAAAGAAATTCTGGGCAGCAGGGGAGGATGAAAATAAGCTATCTAGTGCTGAAGGGTAAAAAGCTCTAAAAGGATGGGATGGTCTGTGCCTGAAATCTTCCTGCAGCACGCTTTTGGTCCTTTCTGCAGTGATTCATCTGACCCTGCACTCTGCCATGCGCCCCCTTTCTTCCTGTAACGATGTCCCTCTCCCTTCTGCTGGAGATCGCGTCCTGGTTCCGCCTGCTTCCCTTTAATGCCCATGAAAAGGAGCCTCTCCAGAGCTGGTCCTCCTGCCAGCCAGCGCAGAGCATCTTCGGGGTCGTGGGGATCGGCTGTATCACCGTCACTTTGCCGAGCTACGCGAACCATTTCCAGGCGCGTTGTGTACAGAGCCCATATGTTACTGCAGCGCTGCCAAGAGAGTTCCTCTTTGCTAAGATCACGCTTTCAGTCGGTGTTCAGAGCCTGCTAAACAGCACCATTGATGCTACTGAAAAGAAAAGGTGTTGGAGCCCTGTCTGCTCCAGCCAATTGCTCAGCACTTTCTGCTCGAAAAGCGTCCCCGAGCACCGACACCTCCAGCTGAGCTCAGCCTGGCTGGGGGCACGATCCTGCTGCACTCCTGGCCCGTCCTCTGTGCTCTCTCGTGTCATACAGACCATCCTTGTGTGCTCCCTCGTCTCCCTGTAAGCATCAGCTCTTGGGCACGGTGGGAGGTGTACCAGGCTCTGCCCTCCTGGGTAGGATACGGCTTTCCATTTTCTGGTGTCCTCTGCTCAGTTTCATTTCCCCAGTTCAGCTGAGCTGCGGCTTTCTGAGCCACAGCCACAGAGATTTTCTGGTTAAAGGCAGAATGTAAACGTGCAGCGCTGGCCCCGTGGCTGGTTTGAGATTTCAGTTCCTGGCTGAAAATGCCAGATGTGGAGATTCTTGAAGGAAAATGTCACCAAACTCTTCCAAATGTCACAGGCAAGTTTGGATTCCAGCTGGGTGTCCAGCAGAGGTTCAGGGTAGGTTTTGTTCTGTGCCAGCTGCTTTGCTGGCAGCTGGGGGCTCACTTTTCCGCTGGGTTTCAGCTCCTGGTGATGTTGCCCTCTGGTTCTGCAGGCCCAGCCTGCCCCTTCCCGCTGCACTCCTCCTGGAAGTGGGGGGATAGCGGAGGGGTCTCTGGAGGAGGCTCCGCTGCTCCCTGCTGACTTCCCTGGTGCAAGTCACTTCAGTTTCTCATCCGTGGAACGAGAGATGGAGGCCGTGCGAGCCGTGCTCTCCCGGCGTGCTCAGCGAGCTCGGGATGATGAGAATGCCACTTGTGAAAATCGCATCGAGATCCTGAAAGGCTCTCTATGCCTGAAAGCCAACGGCTTTTTCAAGTGGCAAGTTATCTTCTTCTGAGTAGTTAGTTACAGCTCCCTGCTTCCGTGGTCGTTGCGGGCCCGTGCGCTAACGATGCGTGCCCACTTCTGAGGTGGAGCGACCGGCTCTCCGTCTGTAAGAGCCACCACGCAGCACATCAGAGGAGAAGCTGCTTTCCCGCTGCCCTCATTCTCTCTGTTCTAACCCCACATTTTCGTTAAGAAAATCGGGTGTAATTTGCTTATGAAAACATTTAGGTCCAAGTCGTTTGGTTTGGTTTGAGGGAGGAGAAGAGGGTTGGGAGCGCGAGGGCGGTGTGGTGGTGGTGGTCCAGGTCGCTGTCCGTCCTTCCTGCGCGGCGGCTGCTTCCGAGCTCTGACATCCAGGGCCAGGGGCACACGGGTCTGCAGATGGACAATTGCCACTTCAGAATGGGATTTTGCTGAAAGAAACACAAGTTAAAAATTGTTCTCTCTGCTGAGATGAAAACCAAACATGTCTAAAGGTGCCAGGATGGAGCAGGGAGCTGGGAGGCTGGGCAGAGTTGCCTCGGTCACCGTTCCTGGTTTCCTCCCGCCTTTGCTCAGAGGGACTAATTGGTGCTCAAAGGGAACCGGTCTCCTTTTTTATGAGTGAAATCTGTTGCCTGATTAATTATTCATTTGTAGGATGATTGGCAGCTTTGAGGTGGTGGGTGCACGGTCGGCAAAGGGTGATCCGTTGACTGACAAGGTTAATTGCTGCCTCACGTTATCGGTGGTAACGATTTGTGTTGACAATCGCTGGCATTTCCAGCACCGATGGAGCTTTGCCGCGCGGGGTCAGCCAGCGCTGCCCTGTCCTGCCCCGCGCGGTGCTGGGCAGACGGGAGCAGCCGTTCCCTCGCCTCGGCCCTCGGCTCCTGGGAAGGGATTTTGCTCCCAAAAGCAGGTCTCACATCCTGAGCAAGGTAGAAGAGGCTTTGCAAAGGCATCAGTTGCTTTTACCTTTTTTCTCCCGCTTCTTTTTGACGTGTTCTCTGCATATTGATCAGGGTTCAGAGTATAAAAGTGAGGCTCTGCTCTGCTCTGAAAGCCTCTCCTTGGCAGAGGCGTCAAAGCTGCGGTTTTTCAGGGGGCCCGAGTGAATAGAGATGAGAGAGATTTATGAGGGTGACCCTTAAAAATAGTTAAAATGGGAAGGAATTATCTTTTAAATCTCGATGTACAGGAAATGGCGACTTCTGGGGATTATTTACCAAACGCACAGCGACGTGCCTGAAATGCCGCCCTTCCGCCCCGCCACCTTCCCGGGGCCGTGCCGCCTCTTGCCGTGGTGGAGAGGAGGCTCTGGGGAGCTGGGCTCACCGTGCCGTGGGAGCCCAGAGCTGGGGGAGCTGTCCCCGGGGTGCTGCCTGAGCTTGCAGAGGTTCTCGTGGCCCTGGATGGCACAGCTCCGGTCGCTCCCACCCTTCCCTTCCTGGAAAACGCAGACACTTCTGCTTCGATATAACAAAGCCAAGTCATAAAGATTTCAGACTAATAAACACTGGCCTTTAGGGTGCTTTCAGCTTTTACCAGGCTAATAAGATTTTTGACTTACACTGGAGGGAGAGCGGGTAACCAGAGCTTTTATGAACCTGGGCGCCCGCCGGGCACCTGCGCTCTCGTCGGAGGGGCTCGGGCACCAATCCGGAATGAAAAGCAGACACAGCCTCTGGGCGAGCGTTTCTGCAGCTGGCTCTTTGTGATGTATCCGGACTTAATGAGTTGTCTGATACCACACTTCATGCAGGTGCACAAAGACAGGGGCAGTTCCGCTGCCTGAGTTACTCCTCAGCCCTCTCACCCTCTCTGACCGAAGGGGAAGCGAATGGGGCTGCTCTTCCCTTCTTCTCGGTGGGCTGTGGTCTAGCCCGTCTCAACCCCTCCCAAAGACACCAGTCCCCTCTGGTGAGCAGCACCAGCAGCTCCTCTGAGATGTTTGGGGTTGCCCGTGAACGGGTTTTGTTATGGGTGACCTTCTATGGCCGATTACCAGGAGAGACGGGGTGGCATTAAACCGCCTGGGCTCGGGTGCGGGGTTTCAACGAGGAAGCAGCAAGCTGTCCAGTATGAACAGGCATAAACCTCCTTATTTTCTAGAAATTATTTTTTATTTAAAATTTAAAACCATAGTACTTCATACAGCAAACTGTGCACTTTGATATATCACAGTGTCTTAAAAAGGAAAATAATCAGAATTTTTTCTTTCTTTTTTTTTTTTCTTTTTTTTTTTGGAAATTTTATTTACATCGGCCTAGAATGATCAGCAAGTAACACAGTTACTATGAAACCAAAATTGTTACAAAATGTTTACAAAAAACTATATTCATAGAAATTCTGCATGTCCACAAAGGAAAATCCCCTGAATGTCACGGAGACCATTTTTTTCCTTTTTTTTCCCCCCACTCTTTTCTGTTGTTCTTTTTTTTTTTCTTTTTCTATTTCTGTCTTTTTTTTGAGAAACATGTCAAAGTAAGGTACAGAGAGCAGAGGGGTTGTGATGCCCATGGCCCCGGGCAGCTCGGGTGCCCGCAGTCACTGGTGCTGGGCTCGGGCTCTCCGCGGGGTTCGGGTCCGGGAGCGCAAGGGGCCGGGGTCTACGGGTCCCTTTGCGGTGACCTTCCTGGAGACCACCCCTGCTGGCACCCGCCCGGGGCCCGCTCCGCAGAACCCCCACCGAGGAGGAGCAGGGGCTGCCCAGAGCTGGAGCTGGTTCCCTTTGGCGCGTTCTGTCTCTCTGTGGGTCTTGACGTGGTACCCGACGGGTGCTGCTGGTGAACTGCACCCAGAACAGCGACCCCAAGCAATGCTGCCCGCCGGGCACGCCTCCCGGGAGAGCTGGGAGGAAAAAGCGAGTGATAAAGGGACAGGGAGCTGAGGTGGCAACAGTTTTGATCCAGTTTAATAGCCCAAACCTGCTTTTCTTTATTTCTCCCCACTTTTGCAATCCCTCTGCCCAGCAAGCGAAGAGAGGAACTGATTCAGACTCGGAAGTCAGGTGATTTCTGAGCCGTGAGTGGTCAGCGGTCACTAGCAGGTCACAGGACAGCTCGTGGGAGGCTTTGGGGCTCGGTCGTCAGGGCTGCCCCTTCTGCAGGCTCCCGGCACGTCTCCGCTGCGCTCGGTCGTTGCTCCTCCGCGGTCGGGCACCCGCCGCGGCTCCGCGCTCCCAGGGCGAGGGTGAGGAGCAGGCGGGGTCGGTGGGGATGGCACAGACACCCCAGCTCTGCTCAGTGACGTAGCGACAGGCCCGGTCGTCGCTGGTTGCTGGTTCCTGGTTCCCAGCAGGAGGCCCGAGGTGGGAACCCATCCCACCTCCCACTGTTCTCGTGGGCTGCAGCCAGCGGTCCCCGGCAGCACCCGGCTCCTGCGGTGTTCGGAGCAGCGCAAAACGCTTCCTTGTTGTTAAAAGTCAAACGTTCTAATGATCAAGATTTAGACATAAAGCCATAGCGAAGTTGGCTGCTGTTTCATGTCTGATTTATGGCCAGAGCAGAGAGGGAAGGGAAAAGGTTGATCTGCAGGGTTTGGTCATGCTGCAGATAGCACCAGTAATTCCAGAAGCTCACCTGTCACTCTAGCGTGTTTGTGAGTAAAATCAAATCAAACTGGTGTCAAAGATGAATAAATGGGGTTTATGGTATTAGTAATATTTATTTATTTTAAAGAATCTGCCAGGAAGCAAAATGAACGCTGTTTTCGGGGGTGTTTTACTCTGGATGTTTAAAGCCAGTTTCAGACTTTGTTTCTATCTCTGCCTATTGATTGTAAACATCCCTTCCTAAGAGCTTAGAAATCTGCAAAGAAAACATGAAATCTGCCACTCTGCCACGCCTGAGGATTCACAGGGAAACACAGACAGCGTCCTCGGCTTTGGGAGGCAGAGCCGCACTTCGGTCTGTCCTCTGCTGTAGGTGTTTGGTCAGCAACCTACAGAGAACGGGATGCCCGTTGGCTTGGCGGGTTTCACCCCTCTTTTTTTGTGGTTTCTGTGAAAGGGTGAAAATTAATTTAAAATCTTTGCATATTTTCGGTTAAGTCAAAACACGTCAAATTACCTTTGTTTTGTTTCGGGTCCCTGTGATGCTCCTTTACGCGACGGGGAAAAAACAAACCAAGGACGAGCGATGTCGCGTGGTGGAGGGGGGAGCAGCTCTCTCCCCTGGGGCTAATGTGCTAATTCTGACCAGCTCCGAAGATAACCTTCCTCCCTGAGCCGCGGGAAGAAAAAGGTGGGGAAAAAAAAGCCTGAAATCAGCTCCAAACAGGTTTGTTCCTTTGGGCGAGGATAGACTTTCCCGAAAGGCCAAGCAGCGAAGGGAGGGCGAGCCGGGCCAGTTGAGTGGCGGGTTGGCGAGCGGGCGCTGCCTGCCCTCTGGGCCAGCGTGGCCGGGGGCTGCAGCAGGGGCTGCAGCAGGTCCCTGGCACCCGGACGTGTGCGAGGGAACGAGGTCTCTCTCTCTCTCTCTCCCCTTCAGCACCAGGGTTCAAATCGGAGCTTTTAGGCACCTTTGCAGTACTCTGTGTGATGTTCTGTGTTACAAGGGGCAGAGAAGTTTCGGGTTGTTTCACGTTGGAAGTTAATCCGCAGAGTGTCCCGGCCGTGCGGTTGCCCCCGGGGGGACGGAGCCGAGGGACGTTCCTGGAGCGTTGCTGCAGGTCAGCAGAGGGGTCTTTGGTAATTCTGACTAAAGTCATCTGCAGGACCAGCCTTCTGGGGTAAGCGACCTGAAACTCAGAACAGCAGTTCATGGAAGCTTTCTCAAAAACATTTTAGCGTGTGTTTGCTTAAATCCCACGGAGACGCTGCCGAGGGGCTGCGGTTCACCAGGCAGAGCAAGAGGGGTGTCGGGCTTGGCTCACACAGGGCTGCTCGTCCTGGGCCAGCCCTGGCCCTGCGGGCTGAGACTTCATCTTCCAGGTCTCTGAAGCCATGGGGAGCATTTAGTCCCGACCCAGACGTACCGTCCTCTCCTGGCGTGCGTGCGAATGCCGCGGAGCTGCGGTTCAGCGCTGCTGGATCTCATGGGAACTGGTACCGTTCAGCTCCTGGAAACAGCTCCTGCCGCTGCCGAGCCCCGCGGACTCGCCGCTTTCCGCGCTTCTTTGCAGGAGAGGCTGAGCTTTGTGGAAAGAGTGACAGAGCTGAGGACCTGGGGATCGTGGTGTCACCCTGTGCACGGGCTGGAGTTCGGCACGGGGCGTGTGGGTGGCGTCCCTTGGGGGTGGCAGCAGGTCCCACGCGTGCCATGCCGTCCCGGCCCCGGCCAGGAGCTCGGCTCAGGCTCCCGCAGCCCCTCCTGGTCAGCTGTCCTGGGGCTGCTGCTGACCGCGTGCCTTGCCTTCTCCCACCACACCCTGCTGGGCTTTCAGCTGCGGGTGCCCACGGCCAGCACAGCACAAGGTCAAGGGCCACCGTGAGCTGACTGGAGAGAAGGCACAGCTTCGACCATCGGGTGCTTCACAGGTACCTTTCCCGGGCGACGTATCCTGCGTGTGCTGTGTCTGTCAGCGTGGAGCGGCTGCTCGCGCTGCACCTGACAGAGAGTTTCTTTTTATTGCCATGCTAAAGAAGCCTTGCTCGGGGGCTCCTCCTTACCCACCGAGGGTCGGTTTGGCTCGATTCTGTTTCGCCTCCGTGTCTTTTCAGTATGTAAACATCAGACTCCTGGATGGTAGCGTGTTTGGACTCCATGAGGCCTGTAGGATCTAAGCGTTAAAAAGCAAAAGGAACAAAAGATAACAAAACCAAAACCAAAACCCCAAGACCCATGTTACAGTCCGTGCTTTGAAGTTCTTGCTTCTGCGCCGGTGGTCGATGCAGCTGTGTTAGAAAGGCTTTGTTCTTGAAATGAACCAAACCAGGCTTGGGTTTTTTTTCTGTTTTTTTTCTTTTTTTCTTGATTTTTTAATCCTCTCTTCCCCAGTTAAGAGTGCATCCAGCCTTGTCTGCCGCAGCTCCTTCCCTCCCGCCCCCCCGTTCCCGTTCCCTAGGGAAACACAGGTGCCAGGCCGGTGTTGCCGGTCCTGTTGTCCTTGCCCGGCGGCCGTCGGTCGTTGAACGTGTGCATGTTGATCACGGCGTCCGTCTTCACCATGATGGGCGGCTGGGGCTTGTGCTTGACCCGTCGCTGGCAGGTGAGCGACAGCCGGATCTCGTCGGCCACGGCGCTGCAGAAGGAGCGCTGGGGAGAGCGGGGACAGAAAGCACCGTTACCCCCAGCCCTGCCACCGGCCACTCTCCGACCGGGCTCTGCGCAGGGCGGGCAGCAGGCGTAGCCTGCGTTTGAGGCGTCAGCTCCGCTTAGCGGGACGTCAGCGCTGCGGGGCTGTCTGGTTGACCCCTCTCTCCTCTGCCGAGACTCGTACCTTTGACGCGCTAAATCCTGCCAAAGGGCCGAGCTGCGGGCGGCCCTGGGAGTGCCGGTGCTTTGTGTGATCCCTGCTGGGGGGCTGCCAGATTTATGTGCTGGGAATCAGAGGGCTACCGGATCCTGCTGGGCTTGCTAGTGGGCAGTTTTCCTTCATCTATCTAGTCCAGCACGTGGGCGGCTCGCTTTGGTTTCTGATCGCACACACAAATGCGCTTTCCACTCGCTGCGCCGTGGCACGCGAGGGAGAGGGGAAACCACAAAAGCAGTCCTTGTTTCCTGAGCACTAGTCACCCGCTGCGGGCGGGATGGGCTGATGTGTGAGTGGTGTGAAAAGTTGATAAGACAGTATGAGGCTTCCTGGTGGGACTTGACAAGTCCCTCGAGGCTCTTTGAACAGGACTGGGGGGAGCAGCTGGAGACTTCACGCGTGTGTACGTTACACCTGGAACGTGCAACGCGATTGTGTGGTGGTGGCAGGTGGCTATAACAGCTCTGAGAAGTCCCTCCCAGACACCTCTGTCTGTACTCTCATTATTTATGTGTTGGCTTGCTCAGAATCCCCCGACAGATGTTTATTAGTCTAGTCACTGCAGCAGCAGCTGACCCTGATCAGAGTAGCCATGATTTGTCCCCTGACCTGAGGCTGACCGAGCAGGGCAGAGCAGTGAGCCTTAGGGGATGGCATTTCGGGGGTGCTGGGGCCCCTGGGCCTCCAGCCATCAGGGGTGGGGCTGGACCCCTCTGCCCGTCTCCCTGCCTCCCTCGGGTCAGTGTGCAAAGTCCTCAGTGGCTGGGCTAGAGGTGGCACAGGGGAACGGAGGAAATCGGTACCTGCTCGCGCTCCGCCGTTTTGCGCAGCTTGTAGATGAACTCCACCATGGCCACGAAGACAGAGAGCACCAAGCCTGCCGCCAGGACGATGAAGATCCCGCCGATGTTCTGGATGCCCAGAGCGCTGGCCTCCTTGTTCTCATCCTCGGGGCAGCCGTTCCCCCGCCACCACTTCTCCTTCATTACGTGGAGCTTGTCCTCCTCCTGGAGCTGGAGGATGGCAATGGTGATCTTGTCCCTGTAGGGTGACCCTGGGGAAGGGGAACGCCATTACACACAGAGGGAAGGTAGGACAGAAATGACACAGAGTGGGGACCGTGTCTGTGCTGTGCGGGGCTGCTCAGACCTCTCTCCAGCGGGCGGGCAGCGTGAGCTTTGGTATTGGGGAATTTGCTGTTGGCAGCGGATTCTCTTAATCTGCTTCTCTGTGGCATCTGTGGTGACTGCCCCTGCTGCGGGGTACCCCCAGAACCCCCAGAACCCCCACCGCCGTCACTTACCCATGGGAGTCCCAATCCCGTAGCCTTTGGAATCGATGAGCCCCCCGATCTGCGTCAGGTTGCAGTTCCTCTGGGTGATGTATTCGATGGTGGTCGACTCCATCAGCAGAGCGTAGTCGGCTGTGAGCGTTCGCTGGATTCCCTCCTCGTTGTTCTTCACCAGCGCTGTGGGTTTGCTGCTCATGAAAGCCCACATTTTTTCAAACGTGGAAATTTTGGATTTCTGGAAAAATGATGCCCCCCACCCCCAAGATAAGAATTAATCCTGTGCGTGTTGAAACCTTGTGTCTTTGCAGTCAATAACAGTAATACCAGTTTGATAACAGATCACACAATGCAATTACTACCTGTTTTTAGCTTGTCTTAAATACCTCTCTGCCCTCACTGCCCAGCATTGGTTGGCTTCACGTTGCTGTAACAAGAGGCAGAGTTTTCGGCAGAGATTGTGCAGATGCTCGGCAGAAAATGTTGCTGCTCCAGAGGCCGTATGCTATAGGTGGGACTGAACTTGCTCCTTCCCTTCAGCAGGGTGCTGCCAGCCCCTCTCCGCGCCCCGCAGCCCTGCTGGCATGACGGGCTCTCCGCACCGCTGCGGAAATGGATTCGTTTCCTAACCAGAGTTGTCTCTGTCCCGCGGTGTTTCGGCACAATGAGAGAAGACAAAGAACGTTTCAGGGGGCATGTTTTTCTCTTTTGCACGCTCTCTACTGTATTTTTTCTTTCCTCAAGCACCGCAAGGAAACACGTTTCCTCTGAGATACGTGCAACTGCCAAACAAATTTAACGTATCCACATAAACAGAAGCATTGAAATACTCCAGAAGATTGTCTTATGGCTAAAAATAGACGTGGATGTTCTATCACTATCAGCTGGCATTCTGTTAAAAAAGGAGGAATATGTTTTGTAGCTTCCTATTCATGTGAATGTGTTTTTCTTCTTCCAGAAAATGTGTCGGGTGAGAAGAAACACGGTTATTTTGTGTCTTCCTCTAACAGCTGAAATACCCCTTTCTCTGTGCCTGCCTGCTGAACTGTCTACGCGGGCTGTCACAAAAGGCACCGCTGCCTTTAGTCTCGAAAGCCTCCCTGGGAAGGGCACGGCCGTGTTCTCTCCCAGTTCCCCCCTCTCTGGCCACTGTTTCCTATGGGCGAGCGCAGCTCTCATCGGACCGGCTCCGTAGGGCTAGCTGGGAAAGCACCTGGGGACCAGGCTTGTGCCTCCTTGGTGTGCCATTCTCCTTTTCGGCCCGTTTTCTTATTTTTCCTGGGTCTCCTTTTGCCTTTTTACTGTATAAGAGGCAGCTTAGTCGGCCAAAACCGTCTCCTCTCCAGCTCTGCTCGGGAAGGGCCTGGAGCTGGCCGATGAGTTGGAGGGGCTGCTGAGTCTTTGTGCGTCACCTTGAGCAGGGCTGAGGGCTGAGGGCTGCGACCAGAGCTGCGCTCGCTGGCTTAGCTGGTCTGGCTGTGGGTCGGGTCTCTGTCCTTCTGCAAGACAGCAGGAGGTGGAGCCCCATCCCATCCCAACTGCTGCTGTCACATTGCTCCCTCGTTTTCCCAGCGTTCCCCCAAATGTGCCAGCATAGGTTCTTCTGATAAAACCACTATAAATAAGGGTGAATTAGCTCATTAAAAAAGTCCCTCCTAATGCTTTCTATTTCAGATTCCACCTCCTTTTTTCAGCATGTTTAACAAAAGTTAAATAAAACCTAGAGCACCCCAAAGTGGGTTAGTGTAGCTCAGTGACAAAGGCTGCTCCTCTGTCTTTAACCCATTCTCCTGCCTGAAATAACCATGGACTCATTTCTTCCCAGTTAAAGCTCCTGCTTGTAATAATCCACTTGATGAACGTGCAGTAGTGGATGTGCCAGAGCAAACTTCATTCAAGAGGCAGGATAATCTCCCTCACTTGAAAATCTGGACCAGTGCCTGTAAGGTAGATTTGTGGCATCTATCAAACCTCAAAGAGCAGCAAGAAATGTAGCCTCCAAAAGGATTATTAAATATCAGTGCATTACAATGGGTAATTGAAATGAACAGCACACTTGGCTTGCTGATAAGGACTTGTTTAACATTTATATAGTTCACATCAGAGGCCTCTGGGTTCACCAGCCCTCCTTTTCTCTCCTTCTCTTCCTGCATTTAATGCTCCTCGGATGTTGACACAGAGCTCTTAAACAACATCAGTGTTCTCCCAGTTTAAAGCATAGAGCAAAATAAACTGGCAAAAAATCAATAGTCTGCATTTAGTGAAGCTAATAGGACTTGCATGAGGCATTGTAGCTCTTCAGACAACTTAAATTACATGAGACAGGGCTCCCTGCAAGAGAAAAAACACTTTTCTCCTCTTAAATCACCGCTCCTGACCAGCTGAAAGGACCGGGCTGTGGCTTGCGGTGCCAGGAGGGGCCCCGCTTTCCCAGCTTGGGCTGCCCCTGGGCTGGGTGGCCTGGGTGGGGGCAGGCAAGCTGGGGTGGCTCGACACGCGCCTCTGCTCCGGGCCAGCTCAGCCTGTCCCCGTAGTCCCAGACCTGCCACTTCCTCACTGGGAATTTATTTCCTGTTAGCTTCTTTAGCTTGGGTACGGTGAGATAAGAGCGCTCCTTTTCCAAGTGAAACTTCACCGCCTGTACTTCTCAGCGCAGCGGTAGGAGGCTGATAGACGGGGCTATTTGTTACGAGTCCAATTTAGGAGCCATTGTCAGTCATGGTGAGAACAGTCATCAATCAGGAGTCGCAGCACACAGTGCTCCAGCTCGCACCTAATTTCAGGGAGCTTCGACCACTGCATGTTTTTTCCTATTAGGGGAGAAGTTGTTCCTTCCTCCCTCTCCTCCTCTCAGAATATTTCAGCTGTACCCCAAAGGTGGTCGCTTGTTTCTAGACATTTGGATCGTATCCCCTGGGAACGTAACATACAAATAAGCAAAACCATCTTACTACTCATTTAAAGTCAGTAAAGAAAGTACAGAAGTTGTTTATTTTGCTGCATTTTCTTTGTGTGTGTACATTTTGTTTTCCTGGCCACCTGACTTTGCAGGTTGGGTCATTTACCTTAACAAAAACTGTGCTGGGGTTAGTTACTGGTTTGATCTGATATTTGCTATGGTTCAGGTGCAAAGTTCTTCTCTGTGGAATTCCCATTAACTTTTATGGGCTGTATAAAGGAAATCTGAGTTGGTGGCAGGCAGAGAGCCCCGAGCCCCTCCTGTGCCCTCTGCCCTCGCAGGGTCCCCAGACCCCCTCGGTGACAGCTTTGCTTTGCAGCCAAGGGGAGATGAAGAGGAAGTGCTTGGCTGCTCTGAAGCATTAAGATAAATGGCCTGACACTGACTTCTTCCTGGCGCGTTAGCTCCAGAACATTAGGAATGATGGAGATTATTGCTAATAAACAAAGGCAGCAGCTGAACGCTGCTGGTTGCGGTGGCCGTGGCTCGCACCCTGGCTCGCACCGTGAGCCGCCTCTCCCACCGGTTCTCTCCTTGGCTGGGCTGGGAGAAATAACATCAGAACCCAGCCTGCTGTCCTCTGCATCTTAATAACACCCAGCTAAATGAGATGCACGTCTGAAAAGCTGAGTACCAGCCCCTCTGAATGCAGCAATTGCGACGACACTGACAACGCCTCTGAATTCATTCTTTAGAGTCACAGCTCAGAAACTGCCTTTAATAACAGAAGCTTCAAGACCAGTCACCCAAATAAATTAATGGAATAGTTTAGAGGAGCCCCTACAAGGCATCTTGCCAAGACATAGATGCTTTTTTATCAGTGAAATTGGCAGGAAAGTAACTTTCAGGCTTAAGCTTTTCAATTCCAGCCTGTATGAAAAAAATAAATTGATTTTCACCAACTGAAGATACTTACTCTTGAGGGTTTAACATTTCTGTACAAGCGAATATCTCTGTACACACATAGACACACCCGTACTCCAACCCGACATTTGTTCGCAGAGACAGCATCCTGGGTAAGATGTGAAGGATTTCTGGCAGGGTTTGTGAGGAACGCTAGATGCTGTTCCGAAGTTAATTGATCCGTGTTTATTCCTGTAACTCGATCTGCATTGCCAGGGAATAAATAGCTTCTCCAAAGTTCTTTTCCTACAGTCAAAATCTGCCAGTGCGGTTGGTAGAACTCTCTCTTCTGCCTGCCATTTGCCTTAGCTGGTTAGCTCAGCCTCACGGGCTAAAACCTTTGTGGGGGCAAGATCTGCTGCCTCTGGGTCTGCCCAGAGGTGTGTTTGGGCTTGGTCCGGTCGGGAGCTTCTGTGACCCCTTGGTCGGTGTGACCGCAGTCAGCAAACTGTTAGTGCTTTGGGAGCCATCTCAGGGAACAGCGTGCAAGACGTTTGCCTTCCTCTCCCTCCCGTTTCCCGCTGCTCCCTAAGCTCAGCTCTGGGATCGTGCTCTCCCCCTGCCGCCCTAGGTCCCACTTGGTCAGACCAGACCATCCCACATGAGCGCTCCCACTGCTCCCGTAATCGAAACGCTTGTCAGAAGGGACAGCCCAAAGAATTCATCTCCAAACAACAATAACGATAAAAAAGAACAAGGAAGATGCACCGGATCAATAGACCCTGCCCAGTGCCTGTCAGAAGCCTGGAGAATGATTCTGATGGATAACGATATGAAACAATAAATATACTGTGTCCTTGATGATTTTTAGAACAGATGGTTTCCTTTTATTCCCATGTAACACTCTTACTGGAAAGAGTAGGTGAGACACATCAGTGGAAGTCTGGCCTTTCCTGATAGCTGCTCTAGGTTTCCATTGCCTTTGGAAGGTACCACAACACATCTGACCACGCCAAAGGCAGACCTGGCTGCACCAGCTCCACGGCAGAGCGCGAACTAAGCAGCAGCAACCTGCTATTCTATGCAACATTTTAATTTCTCAAAATTAATTAAAGATCAATCCAAATCCTCCATGTTTCTTTACCAATCTGTGCTCCTGCCTGACAAAGGGAGATGTGGAAAATGTTTGTTGCTCTTCGGCGCTTTTATTCCCTTCTGCACTGGGGTGACCAGCGGGGGAAGGAACGTTCCCCGGTGCTCCCGCAGCAGAGGAACCGGGGGAGGCAGCCCTGTCCCCGCAGCCGCAGGCTCTGCTCTCCCAGTGCCCCCAGTGCCCCCAGTGCCTTGCTGACAGAGCACCCAGGGAGAACATCAGCATCGCTCAAGGGCTGCGGTGCTGGACCCCGAGCAGCTGCAGCCAGGCCAGGGCCTGGCACCATCTGGAGATAACTCCCAGCTGTTCCCTGAAAGGTGGCTTTTTGAGTTCAGCTCTGAGTTTAAACTCCTCTCCAAGCCCGGGTGGTCATTCCTTGCGTTTATCACCCCTCCTGTCTAGTCCTGTAGCCTCTCATGCTTGTTTTTAAAGTGTGCTTTCGCGGGCCAGCTGTGGTTTTAAAGGGCATTTGAAGTCTCTTGGTTCCTTTCCATTTTCGAGGCTGTAGTGAAATAGGAACGTTCTGGGCACCCTCCTCTGCAGTGCTGGCTGACTGCTGAGATTAGTTATGCTTTAAAGAGATGAAATTAATGTAATTTGATTCCGATGCACCGGTGGTGTTACCTTGCACTGGGTTTCAGAGGTTAATAAAACTCGACTACGTTAATGTGAACACCTGAAGGGTTTCAGCTGTAAAATCAGTGGTCATGGAGGGCACTTTGCAACCTCTGCCCAGCTCTAGGTTTCATTTGTTCTCTTCTCTGTCCCTGCAGGGCGGCCAGGTCAGCCCTGAGGGCTCTGTGGAGCTGTTCTTGCAGAGACAAGGAAGGAGCTGCAATGGGTGAGATGTGGAAATAGGGAAGATACTTCAGGGAATATGAGATTTTTCTGTAGGGCTTTAATGTAGGATACACCTGACCTGTTGTGCCGCATCCGTGCTTTGGTGTAGGGTGTCTGAGCAAGGACTGGGTACAGTCCCCAAAGCTGTAAAATCGATCTCATTTTGTAATTGTGACTTTAGTTAGCAACGAGGAGAGGAGGGGGATTTAGCCCTCATGTGAACCTAGGTGAGCTCAGCTGTCAAAGTCTTGACAACAATGCGAGACTGAAAGGACCTGCGTGTCAGGAGCGGCGGTGGTGGCTTAGGAGGCTTTTTGTCTTTGGCTCTTTGTTCTCCCTCCCATTGGCCTGAGAGTTGCATCTCTGCCTGGAAGGCAGAAAGCCTCTGCCTGGTCTCACCTTGAAGAAGGTCATGGTAGCTCCATCCTTCACTGCCCCGTACTCTATTTTTGTCTGCTTTGCCAAGTCATCTGCCGAGTCGATGGGGGATTCCATCCTCTCCACCGTCAGGAAGGCAGCAAGGTTGGCCGTGTAGGACGAGATGATAATGAGGGTGAAGAACCACCATATGCCACCAATGATCCGTGTAGACAGTGCTTTGGGCATCAACTCAGAGCCTGGGGTGGGAGAGAGGGAAGGAGAGGGAAGAAGAGGAAACAGAGAGAAAGGACCCATTTTTTATCTACATACATACTTCAAGTACATATGTGTATCTGAAGGATCAGGTTTCACTGTCAGCTACGTGGTTAAAGCCAACTGGTTTTGAGGAAATTAGCCAGACATCTTGCATGCGAGTGGGGTTTTTGTAGCATTTGCAGAAAAACCATCTCCCTTTTTTGCTGACCTTGGGTACAGTGCACGATTTACAGGAAACATTCAAACTGAAGTAATTAACTAGGCTGCTTTTATGAGATTTAAATAGCAAGCTATTTATGAACTTTTATGAGTGTTTTGTTCTGCCATTTAAAAAGTGCTTTGCTTTTATACGGCTTACTTTTCAAAGGACTCACTCTGGGGAGTGTGTTCAAATACACGAGGCTTAAAAAAAAATCAAAAAGCGAGAGAAAGGAGCTATCAGGGTCCGCTACTTTGAATACCAGTTAGAAGCAGGAGATGCTACAGCACAAAAGGTGTAGCAGGAATGACTTTTACTGAGCAGACATGAAGGACTAAATGGGCTGTGCTATTTCTGTAATCGCCCGAGATACCTTTTAAAGCCAGGAAAGAGTTTTGGTTTTGAAATGACTGCATTCAGAGGCTACATCCAACCTGGAATTTGCAACAAAGATTGGGTTTTGCAAAGCAATTTTAGGTTGTGTGGCATCAAAGCGGAGCACGGGGTGTAGCTTTTCTCCTCTCTGAGTGCAGCAAGGAGGCACCAGGCAGCAGAGGAGCCTTGGATATTGAGGGCTGCTTCGGTTCCTCTCCAGATCCTGCTCCTTCTCCGTCCGTTCCATCTCTTGCCCTTTGATGCACTGAGTGGTGTGACATCAGCCTAGCTTTGAAAAATTTTTCTTCTTAGATGCAGGACAGAGTTAAAAAGAATACAGCTCTTTTCATGCATCAGCATCTGATAAGAGGATGATTCATGCTGCCGAAGCAGCTGGCTGGGAACTGCTCCTGTCCTTCGGGGCAGCCGAGGTGGGACAGGGTGTCCCTGACACGCTGCAGCAGGAGGAGCAGGAGCAGTGGCACTGTGCACCAGCCAGTGCTGCAGTGCTTCTCCTCTCTGGCTGTAGCTACTGATACACGGAACTCAGAGTGTGACGAATGTTTGACATTTTCCACTTATTTCTATTCCTGGATTTTCTGCAATTAGATCACAGCTGAACTTTGTTCCTTGTTCAGAGCTGCTCACGAGCTCCCCCTCTGCTGTCTCCCTACCAGGTTTACTCTGCTGGTTCCATCTCTGTCTGTTCCATTTGCTCTATTCCATCCACACGAGTGTAATCCCTTCCATTTCACATGCCTCAGGTCCCTGTCACTGTGGTATTTCACACCAGTAACACTGAAATCCTTCCATCTGGCCCTGGCCCCAGCCAGCGCTGCCCACCATGCTCGTAGCTCCCTGGGGAGCAGCTCCCTGGGGAGC
>WTSP01007199.1:0-21030 GCA_025331215.1 Actenoides lindsayi | reverse complement strand
AAAGTTTATGCAGACAGGGCCATTGACAGGCCCACAGGGTCACCTGTGCAACCTCCCTAAACCTGGAGAAGAAAAAGACATGAAAATGAAAATGAAAAGAGATATGAAATGTACCCTGGCACGATTACCTTTCTAGATAAATCAAAAAGTCAAAACTAAAAAAAACCCCAAACAGACACCAACAAACCAAAACTAAAAAGCCTGGACTGGTCATTCAGTTGCAGGCAGTAGCCCAGGGAAATACAACACCCCGGCAGCGAGCTTCCAGCGGGGTCTGCAGCCATCTGAATGATTGCTAGACTCTGCCAGGCTCTGCCACCCGCCTGCCTGGCCTCGAGGGAGCAGCCCAGGAGAGTTCCGTGCAGGGAAGATCACCCCTAGCACAAGAGCATGGGTGCAAACCTATGGAGTCCTGCTGACAGTCTATAGCACGGCTTGGCTGACTGGTGTTCCCCCAGGACCTGTAGTTACCAGATGTGCAATAGTTGTGCCCCAACAACCTTCTATCTCTGCCCTCCACGCTGCTACTGATGATAACTGTAGTTTGAAGAGGTAGCTGATGGTACAGGAGCCGGGCAGGTTTCTCTTTTGGGATCAGCCAGCCACATGCACGTGTCACTGCCAAGCCCCTTCTCCCTTTCACAAAGAAAATATGTCTTATTCCTAGCATTGGAACCTTTTTGTGTTTTCTGGTCTTTAAATATAAATCAATGTTTCCATTTTCTATTACTTGCTTACTTCCTGCTATTTTTCCTCCACTGCCACCAGCAATGGGATTCTTCCCACTCTAACCCTTTTAGTCAGTACCCTAAACCTCTTCTTGGCTTTGCAGGCTCTGGTCTAACAAAATTCACATTTTGCAAGGCCTCAGCTTGAATAAACTCTCCTTGGTAGGTGGATGCATTTTTTTTTCTTCATGGTTTGGAATGAAAGACATTCCATCTAGCTCCGGTCATTTTTTTTCATCCTCTCATCTAGAGAGCTTTTACAGTCCAGGACAACGTGGTAGCTACCTTTACATTTCAGTACTGTGAATGCACAAGTGCCTGAGGATCTCTCTTGCAACCTTTCTCCCTTTCCCTCACCATCTGTACCTGCACACTCAGTAATGATGCTGTTTCACCAGCCAGAATACAAACACATTCCAAAAAACATAACTCAAAACACTGGAAGAAGCTTTTCTGAGTGAAGCTGTGATTTATATAAATGAAACTTAAGAAGTAATTTTCCCTTTCCCTACTGATTAGTGTTTTTCTCTTGAAGCCTTCTAGCTTTGGGGCTTACAGTCTGGTGTCAACATTCTGGGCTCTGAAAACAGCTGAATGGCTTCAGAGCTTCAGTCAGGGAGAAAACCCAAAACCAACCCAAATGCCAACCCCATGCTTATTAAAACAATAAAAGCAATGATAATGCAGAAATAAAGCGTTCACAGATTGCTCACTGTATTACATTACAAGTCTTACCATAAGCCTTTAATGAAGGAATACCACATTAATAAGGGCATCAGGAACCACTGAGCTTAGATCAAAACGATGCAAGTACTCCTGACACGGGCAAATCTTCCTTCAGAAAAGCAGCCAGTTTACCCCTGTAGCTCAAGTCTTGCAACCCTTCCCTCCACAGCTCATCACAGGTTCCATAATGAGTCCATACCACCAGCCACACAAGCCACAGCAGGGGAGAGATGGTGCAAGCTGAAGGGGGAATTCCCTCTGTTGGGTGGGTTAAGTACATGTCATGAAAACCTCACTGTGGTTTTAGATGCCATAAATGATTTCTTCTACGAGCAACAAATCAGGGAATACACAAAAGGAGAAGCAACTCTTGAGTTCATTCAAAGATATGTGTGACTTGGTGTGATATCTAATTATTAAGCTACACTAGCAACTCTATTAATGGGAATTTATTAGGAACTGCCAAAAGTTATGGGGACATATGACAACAGAGGTTGGGAATAAACATTCTATCAAGCCACAAAACCTTGAAAGGAACAAGATAACATCAAGGCTAAACATCAGAGTAAAGGAGGCTAATTTCATCCCCTGGAAATGGAAGTCATGTCCAACCAGAATAAAAAGAAACTGGCTTTAGCTCTGGTGAGTTAGGTCTAAAGCCTTAACAAGGAAAAAAGTATTTAAAAGAAGAAAAGCACGGACACTAGTACCAAAACTTCACATGCCTGTCCATTATTCATCCTTCCGTCTGCCGCGGCAGCTTCTGGGTACTGCTGGGTTTTCCCTCAAATCCACACCCTCGACCAGCGTTATGGGAAACCAGTAAACAACAACAGCTTGACTGTGTAAATAGAGACATGAATGTTTAAAGAACACATCGCTGTGTCAGGTCAACCGCAATGAAAACGCGGGGAGGGCAGGAAATCAACTCCTTTTATGAGCTTTTGTTGCCACCACGGCAGCGGGGAAACGCTCCAGCACGCCGAGGCCAAGCGCTTCTGCACCGGGCTTTCTATTGCCATATATAGCTGTACTCAGCCGTCTTGTCCTCAAGCCACCCACAGCAGCTTTTCAAAGCAGAGCTCTGTTTCCATTCACGTTTCAGCGGGGCCTGCAGACAGCAGCGGAGTTACGCTGCGTGACAGGCCAACTTCAAAAGGCTCGGGGCTTCAAAGCTTCTGTGGGCTTATCTGGATTTCTCAGGTCTGCAGAGCTCATGGTATCAGCCTACAGCTTGGTACTTCAAGCGCTTCCTGGTGAAATCCCAGATGGACACAGAGACACGGTTTGACTTCAGAGGGCCCAGGCCAAGATAGGCATTCAAGCTCTCGAGAGGTTTAAGAGCAGGTTGGAGACCCAGGGCATGTTGGCAAGACCTGAGGCCAGACAGGCACAGACTTTGATTATTCATGTGGATCCTACAGTAGAAAAACATAGAAACTCATTTTCCACACAACAAAAAAAACAAACAAAGAGGCATTTTATGCTCTTGTTTGATTCTAATACACTCCAAAATTCAACAGTTTGCACAGGCAGTGTTTGCAGAGTTGCTTTCTTTACGTATAGATCACTGAAACCTGCAGGATTCTCACCAAACTGAGCACACTGTGCCTCCCTCGTGAGCAACCAGTCTCCTAGTCTTGCCTTATGTCGTGAGCTGGATTTTGCCAGAGATAGCTCTGCTTGCTGTCGCTTTACATCGCGCTCATCCATCCCACAGCTGCCCTGCCACGGGTCTGCACCTGTAACCCCCTCAACAGCTCGACCTGCTGAAATGCCACTGCTTTAGCTCCTGGGTACCACTCAAGAGTGGTGTGAAATCAGCAGAAAAACAAAAAACAGTGAGGGTGATTATTTTGTCAAACGCAATCATTTCCATAGTGACAGCTCAGCCATGAAACGTGCCGGTCTTAACAAAGTGCTTTACCTGGAGCCTTCTCTTTGCTGAATAGCAGCATTGAAAGCTGGACATACTAGTTTATGGTAATTTCTGGCTTTTCTGTTTTATAATTTTAGCTTGCATAAAAAAACTTGCTCTAGCAACTGAGAAGATAGTTTCTATATGGACTACTGTTGATGAAAATTATTTGTAAAATATCATCTAAACTAGCATCTCCCTTGAGTGGATGTGCTATTGCAACTGGCACAAAATATCAGATGAAGGTAATCTCAAACGTCATGATTGTCCCTTTTACTTCAGACTGCAACAGTGGTGGAGCTGCACTTGAAGTGAGTCTTACCCTGTTCAGAAACAGAACGTATACTTCAGTGTCTGGAAATCCCACGACATCGTCGTTTTGTATCTCTTTCCCATCACTTTGACTATGTTAGAGATTATGCTACGGATTTTATTAATGGTTAAAATATATTTGCCGTGAGGTAGATAAAATAGATGTTTTTCTACTATTTTTCCTAGTAGATGCAATTCTGTTGCCAGTAATGGTGGTTCTGGTTCTCTGCCGTGCAGTAAGTACAGCAGGCATTCCTCCCCAATATCACATTTCTACCCACTTAGTGGGCATGTGGTGGCAGAATGCGAGTTAAACATACCATGAGAACATTGCTGGCGAGGTCAGGTGAAGGGGTCATTGGTCTGAAATAGGGGACTAACATTTAGGTATATGGAGAAAGGCAGGTTGTTGTAACACTTAGCTACAAGCAAGTTACTAAAACAACTTTAGTAAGACATTCTTGAAAGAAAATTTACGTATCTACTTACAATAAAAATGACGTTAGCTCTTATGTGAACAGTACAAGTTAAATTATCAATAAGTAGAGAAATCAGAATTATGCAAGAGGACATCCCTGAGTCGGCCTCTTTCCACAAGCCTGGCATGCTCAGGTGACTCAGGGTGCTCCTCATACTTCCAGAAGAATTCGGGCTTTTCATTCACAGATCTGTTTGGAGCCATCTTCATCTGCGGCTGCTCACAGGCAAGCGACCCGATGGAAAGCAGGGCAGATGCAGCACACCCCTCATCCCAGGCTCGGGGACCATGGCACAGAATGCATTCATCTGGCTCGTCTGCCAGAGACTCAGCAGAATACGCAGCTCATCTGAATCTCAGGAAAACATCATCTTGAGGGTTTGCCAGCTTCAGAATGTTCCTGGGAATAGTTTATCACTGGTGTTCTCCAGTTCCTCTCTTGGTCCTCTCCTCGAGAGCCAGCCAAGCAAATGTGGATAAATACATCTGATTGTTTCTAAAATGTCTCAGCAACTAATCAGAAATAACTGGACTGGCTCTGGAAGAAAATAAAACCCAGTGTCTGGCTCAGTGTGTGGTTCTTAAACACAGAACTTTATCTTTACTAAACATGCCAAGGAAATGTTTTCGTAGTTCACCGAGAGTACATTTGCTGGTTTTTAGAAGTATACATGCAATTAACAAACACTAAATTAGTTGCTTTTTTCCCCCCTCCTGATGCTAAATATTAATCTCCTTATTTCATAAAGGAAAGACAGGCTATAATTTATAATTTTTCAATTTCAAACAACCTTAAGATGCTTTTTATGCTAAAGAGTAATGGAAAATAGTAGGGGGGAAAGAAAAATGTTGAACAGAAAACCCCAGTTCATATTTAATGCCTTAATAAATGCCAGATTTTGACTCTGCAGATGATGAAGCAGAAAGAATTCTTTCTTTTCATTAAAAAATACATTAAAAATCCAAACCGAGGTCATATTCTGGTTTTTCCTTCAACTATCATCATTCTCAGCAACGTGAACAGCATTCCCTGGCTGGCAGGGACTTTAAAACTCAAATATGCTCTCGTGAGCTGCACTGGATATCCTGCAAAGTCAGCTGTGTTACTTCCCCGTTACAACAGCACAGGAGACACCAGCAGTCAGTGTGAGTCTACCTTCAAGAACAGGGAAGGAAATAAAAGGTGTTTTCTGAAGTTGTTTCCTGTTAAGCTGTTACAGGACTGAGCTTTCTGACTTCCCCTGAAGTCGATGGCCTGCACTAAACACAACTTTGGTTAAAAAAATCACTGACATATTATTAAAATGTTACCTCAGGGCCAATTCTCCTGATCACAGTCTTGGTGACTCGTGTCTCTACTTGACAGATAAAGCCACATACCCTCCAGAAGTGTTAGTTCAGAGATCTGCCCCTTGTGACACTTGTCCTCTAGAGAATGAACCGTTCTCTTTGTGTTCACCCTAAAAAAAATAAATCTCAGAATGAACTCCATCTTTTTTTCCCCTTATTTACGTGTGAATAATATAAAACTGTGGCAGATTCATTATCCCTTATTCCATCTCTCCAGAAGCCACCCCACAGAACTCTCGGAGGTATTGCCAATTAAATTATCAACTTCCTCACAGCAGTAAACACCTGTGGTTTGGTGCTACAATCTCAAGTGCTGCTGGCACTCCACCTTAGAGTGCAGGAATCCTAAGAGAAGTTGGGCAGTTTTGCATTTCCATGGCTTTTAGTTGGCTGGGGTGGGTTCTGCCTGGAAAAAAACTCCCTACCAAGGTGGGACAAGGTCCATTGTGTGGTCACTGATCCTGGTGGAAAGACAAAACATGCAGTATTCTTGTTCTGCTCCCCTGTCAACAGCTTTTGCCCATCCTCCCCCTACCTGCCCCAGTGATGTTATTTAACAATAAAATGGCCAAGTATTTTCAAGTTTTCCTTCTTGGGCTGGAACTTGTTTACTAAAGCATACAACGCACTCAATGTGCTTTTCAAACATGCACCTAGCAAAAAAGCTTGACACAATTAAATGCCCTGAAACCTCCCTCTGAAACCCCCTGAAATCCACACCTCTGTGGATTCCCTCGTGGGTGCCTTATGCTCGGAGCCCGGGCAGAATCGTGGGCACTATGGCCAAATGGAAATTGGCTGAAAGCGACTGAAAACGACAGCTAAACGTTGGGTACATCCCACCCTCTCCGCAATTTCTGTAATGGGATTTCTAAATATTTCATTACCCAGAGTAATTTCCAGAGATTTCCATGGGATGTGTAGTACGGGGCAGAAGAGCTTGTAAATCAGCAATATTAACGCTGGCTGTCCAGGTTTTCTTTCAGTATGTTCTTTTAGTACACGTGTCAATTAGATTAAGTCTCTTCTGTTTGGGCTCGACTAGAAGAAGTGACATGAAAAAGTGAAGCTGCAGAGGTTTAATTTGAACAGACAGTAAAATAAAAGGAAAATAGAGCTAATCCCAGGCATAACAATATCTCCTATTACATATTGCCTTGACTGCTCAATCAAGCCACGAAGCATGAACAAGATTCCACTGACTTTCCACTTTTTACCCTCTGCCGTGTTCAGAGGTTACTCACCTTTCTGATGCAGCATGTCCCAGCTTGCAAGGCTTCTGCTACCAGCCTTGAGGCTGCTGTTGTCATACTTGTAAAAGCTGAAGGCATACATGGAAAACAAAGGCTCTCACAAACAGTGCTGCAAGCTTTCAAGGGTTTATGGCAGGTTCCCTAACATTTCACTGTTTACCTGAAGTCCTTGCTCCGAGAATCTTGGGGTTCTGGCAGAATCTTGTCTTTTTAAATGAAGTTTTCAGTCTGTAATGATTGCACAGAAAAATGTCAAAGTGCAGCCTGCTCTTGCTAAACACGAACACTCAGAAAAAGCCCCAACTGTAAAAATAAAAATATTTTTAGAAATGCCGTGCGTGTTTCTTAAAAAAAGATACAATGATTAAGTCAAACTCAAAACAGTCACTTGGAGCATTTGAGTTTGGCAATGTTGCAAATATCTCAATAGTAAAGTCAATATTTTTATCTGAACTTGATCCTTTATTACCTCATTCCATTGGCTTCATGCTTTATGACAGGCTGGGCTCCTGCAGTGTCAGTTTGTGCCCGTGAACTCGGTGTTCATTGTGTGCTCACTGACGAGAGTTCACCCTGCACTGCTGCACCCCAAGGAGGTGGCCACACTTCTGGCATCCTTAGTTTTTCTGGGTCCTGTGCATTTCACTTCGTAAAAAGATTTCTATCAATAGACCAAATTAAGTTCTGGTCTCAGCAAACCTTAAGTCACTGTAGGGTCTGCAGAACAATAGAATGGGACCCGCTTGCATCAAACCTTATTTATTTCTAATGTGTTTATTCTACTGTGAAAACAGTATTAATGATACTAAGAGTACCACAACCATTGTCTTTTAAGCTGGTTTAGTATCATTAACTACAGGAATTAAAAATTAAGTAAATATAATTTTGGATATATAATCTGCAACTCTAAACAGTATTTCACCACTTAGAAATACATCTCACCACATAATGTTTTCTGGAATGGAGACTTTTAAATGTTAAAGTTTGGGGTTTTTTCTGTAACAGGTCATTGTAGTGGAGATACAATCTTCATTATGATCACTGCCACAGGGATCCATGAAAAAAAAACAACCAAAGTGGATTCATATACAAAAGAATTAAAAAAATGAATGTTACGATAAAGATTGTACTTACCTCAGACTGAAAATGTTCAGGTCATCTAAAGACAAAGCCAGAATATGCTGCATTTAAAGTAAATACTAATCATTTTCAAATAAACATTTTAGCTTGTCAAAGCAGCCACGAGACTCAGGAGACTAATATAATGCTTAGTGTAGGCAACGCATTCACTACATTAAAAAAATTATCCTTTTTACAATCAAAGTAAATGTCACAAATGGCCTCCTATAATTTACTTGGTTTTATCTCTCGGGGGGCTTAAGGCTGGTTTTTAGCCTATCTCCTTTCGTGACCCTTGAGACTCTTTATTTGCCTCATTGCAATAGAATCCTTCAAGATGGGAACTGTAGCTCAGCCCCTCTTCTCCTGTCAGCCCTTCCTCGCTGCCCTCCCCGTGCTCGGTTGGACCCTCTGCTGCATATCTGAGGCTTCCAGATGCATGTTAAAATGACACCTGGGATATCATTCCAGCTGCAAACCAACAGCAAAACATGAGAAAGGTTATCTGACTGTTGTTTAGAAATGCAGAGAAATAAGACTTTGTTAATGGGGAATATATCATAGAACTGGTAGAATGTAATAGTATTTATGATTATTGCTATTTAATATATTAGAATATCTCTCATAGTAAACTTAAGTGATGTGATGCTACTTTGTAGACAGGCACAAACTATAGGTGTTCAATAACTCCCCACCTGTAGTACAGTCACCGCTCTGTGCAATCAGCACCAGTTCTTTATACAAGTATTTTAGGGACATAATAAAGCAAGGGGTAGAAAAGACTCAGCTGTGACAGATACTTTATTGTGCAGTCTGTCTGTCTTCAGTCAAGAAAAACAGCACTGCAAACCAGACACAAAGCAGCGTGGTGCCGAAGCTGCGAGAAACTGCTCAGATACAATGAACACGTAACTCACTGTCACGCTGCAGAACTCAAGTGTAGTGTTAAAGGTCCTTCAGTTGGGATAAATCCGTGTAACTGTGTCAGTTAATTCATGGGATCCATTTCTCACTGAAGCACCAGTCAGTTCAAACAGCTCTCATCTTTCTTTATAAATAAAATGAAAACAGTAAATCCTTGAGGCACTTACCAGCTAGAGAACTAGGAAAGCCACTCACTTCATCTGACTTAGAAGAACTTGGACTGGCCACCAAAAGAGACGACCAGAACATATAAAAATTACCCAGCTTATCACTTTTGAGAGCTGCTCTTGCTCCTCAGAACTAATGGAGGGTCTAAAAAAAGAGTATCTAAATCACAATTGACACTTAGCAATGTTTCATTCAATGCTGTAGGGAACTTCCAACCACTCTGTTCACCTGGCAGAGGTCTATCCACCTAGAGAGCCATCACACAGCTTTTAGCCTTCCTTTGCTACTGCAGGAGAAATGCTAACATATACTTTTTCCCAGCTTTGATATCTTGGATTTCTCACTGTCAGATAGAGTCCTGTTGGAATATACAGGCAGCTCTTTTCTTGGCTTTGAACAAAAAGGAGTTTGTGGGCTGCTGCTCTAAGATATCCTTGCAGGCTTTTATTCCAGTGAGTTTGTCATACTCTTGTCACACATATTAAATCTTATCAGCAAAATGGATTTTTGCTCATCTGGATCAACTCACTTAGTAGCTATCAAAGCCTGTCTCCCCTCAACTCAGGCAGCATTTCTTGCTCCCCAAGCCTCCTAGCAGCCCAGCAGGCTCCCCAGCACCACGAACTCCACCCCACCTCCTGTCCAGAGCCCATTCTGCTCTTGGAGCATGCTTGGATTGCTCCGCTTCTGCCTGCCCCGCACCAGGCTCTGCTAACCTGGCTCCAATCACAGCCCAATATTCCAGACTCTGGAACAGGAATACCACAACATCATGAGACAACTCAAAATCAAGCTGTTTGTCAAGAGGCAATCTTGAGTTAAAAGGAAAGGCTTACTGGCATTTTTCTCTCAGCCTACTTGGGTGGCATCTTCCAGAGCCAAGGAGGCAGCCTGCTTCCCATTCAGGTAAAGAAATTCTCCTGCCTGCTTGAAAATTAAGAGATTCTTTGCAGTCTGGGCACCCAAGTGCATGACAGGATTATGACATACCCAACCACCCACATTGTCACAGAGTGGTTTAGATTTAAAAAACAAAACAAAACAAAACCAAAAAACAAATGTGAAGAGGAGAATGGTTTTTACGGTGGAGAATGTCTTGCAGCACTGCACTGGAGTGGAAATGCACCAGGGCACCTTCACACACAGACTCATACCTCACCAAAAAACCCCAAGCAAAACAACACCGCAACAGCAGATGCGTTCTTGGGGGGCCTGTATAGTACAAACCCTTCCAAAATGAGTAACTAATAATTAGTCTTCTCCACTCATCTTCTGTGCTGTCCAGCCAAGATAAGAATGTATAATTAGGATCTTGGGGCCTGCAAGAATTCACTGGGGGGTGGGGAAGGCATTAACCAACAAGGTGGCCCATTTTTCACCATCTTTTTGCAAGCTGACCTCTCAGAGCTCCCCATCCTCCCTTAAATACTGGTAACAAATTGTGATGAAGTTTCACATCTAAATCTTGGATTTGTCTCTCTCGCTCAAACTGTTGATACGTTTGTTCTTATTGAGACTCAAGTCTCCAGGAAAGCAGAGACTTGCTTAGAATACCACCAAGCCTTGCTCGAAGACATACACTTCTTGCTGCTCCCAAGAACCTGCAATGCCCCCCTGGGCTCAGTGATGTATTTTCCTGTCTGTATTTTTAACTGAAAATACATTTGAGTGATCATCTGGAAAAGGGCTGCTAAACACGCCAAGGTGCTATACAGTCAGGTCAGAAGGGAAGGTTCCTTCTCCTCTGTCTTTCATCTCCACTCCCTCTTTACACAGCCTCTTCCCAGAGAGTGAGGGAGGTTGCTGAAGGCAGGGAAGCAGAAAAACTACCTTCATCTGGGTAAAGAAACAAAGGACATGTTCTGTTCATAGAGCTCTTCACCTCCTGAGCTCCTGGCATTCAGGAGCAGACACCATTTCAAACTGCCTTCAAAATTAACGGAACAATTGTCTTATTGAAATGATTAAATTGTAACCAACCATGTCACCTTTCTGTAAAGCTCTGCAAAATTAGTTATTTCTTTGTACAAGTTATATAGTTTGACAGATTTAAAATCAAATTTAAAATAAAGAGATTAGTAATGCTTAAATTGTGCTTTTGTATAACGGAAAATAAATTAAAAAAATATTTTATTGTTTTATGTTAACACGGAGCATTAACTTGGCTTTTTGGAAAATCAAAGACAGATTTTAAGAAGTGATTAATGTCAAAGCTTGTTACATAGAGAGCAATTCATAATTTCCTTGCATCACATGAAATATTTAAATAAATGGTTATGGGAAATATTCTCTTGACTAAACCGAAATGTTGCCGTCTGTCTTTCCTTCTCCCTATACTGTCTGTCAGCAGGGAAAAAAAAGTAAAGAACTCTTATACAGGAGAATAACGCAGTGATAAGGTGCTGGTGTTTGTTACCTGGTCCAGCTCAGGAATGTATGTACTTAGAATGCAACATCCTCCCGTAAACATTCTCGGCAGTTAAGGAACAATTTACTGTAACAAAGATGAAAGAAAGTTGGGTGGATTTTATTTTTTTTTTCCTTCGTTTCAAAAGGAAAAGAATTTAGACCCTGCACTGTCACTGGCTTTATAAAACAAACACAAGTGTTTATTGCACTGAATTTCCTCACATCTTGGAGCTCGTGCACATGGAAAAGAGAGGTTTTAGGCAAGGGAACATCTCTGAGAAGTCAGAAATCCCATGATTTGTAGAAGAGGGCAGTTTTGCCATTCTGGGGATCACAGGCACACAATGTAAACACATACTCCCTTACTAAACTGCACTTGGAAATACATCCAGAATTACTGTGTTAGCCATGTTTAAACCACCTGTTTATGTAGTGCAGCATTCTAAACAGAGAGCAAGGCAGAAAACTGTATTTTACATCAACTATTTCCTTGTTTCACAGGATTTAAAGCTAAAGAAGCCCAGCTTGGGCATCTGTGCTGTAGCTAGAGTTGTGGTCACCAGGGAGAGCCTGGGTTTGTTTGGGTGAGACAATGGCAAAGCAGGACATCACCGTGACAGGGATGATGCTCCTGTCCTGAAACACTAACGCATACTAAGGGAGAAAACCAGTCCTGGCAGGGCCATCAGGCTGTCCGGTGAGACCTCGCAGAGTGCTGCTGGGTCTGTCACTTCCCTGGGCAAACTGCCCCGTTCTTTGCACCGAGTCGTGATTTCATGTAAGCTTTGCTTGCAGAGCAAGGTTTTCTCCATGGGAGCAGCTCTTTTTTCCACCTGATAACCTCCAGGAAGAAAAAAAGTGAGTTTCTGTGTGCAAAGTAGAGTCCAGGCAGCACATGGTACCTGTGAGACCAGCAGAGCCGGGAGTCGCAGTGAACTCGAGTCTGGCAGATCAGCTTGGGAGTCACCCTCCTGCCTCAGGACTTCTCTGCTCTCCTTGGTTTACCCTACAGAAACCAGCCAGTTACACTGTGTGTGTGTGCTTGTAGACTAAATGCTCTTTATAAAATTTATAGGTATAATGTGCTTTTCAGTTTTAGTTCTTTACAGAGAGTCTGGTCATTAGCTGTAATAACAGTAAACCGCTGCCTCCAAAATGGGTACGGGTCGTTATTACAAAGCCTGTAACTGTTCTGTTATTTATAGTCCCTAATTCACTGCTTTTTGTCTAAGCAGCCATCAACCCCCTGTACTCTTAAATCTTGCTTTTGGGCAGAGATGTTTAGACTACCATTTTTATTGTTACGTGCTTTTTATTCTCCAGTTGATTCCTCACGGAGCGTTTAGGTGATCTGTTCCCTGCCCCCGTGCACTGACAGCCCAGACCCTGAGAGCTCCATTAATAGGAAATAACTCATGAGTTGGTCTTATGACCAAGAGCCCCGTAAGTGAGATTTTGATAGCACGTGTAATTATTGCTGCTACATGAAGTTGGAGATTTGCTTGTGATCGGGGACCCAGGTCTAAATGTTCATTCTGCCTGCCTAACTCAGCACAGCAATTTTTACTTCCAGCTTTTTCTTATGCTGTGTCTGGACAAGAGTGACAAATCTGGGAATCCTTACACAGCTCTAGAACGGACCATTTCCCAAAAAGAAAATGAGCAAATACAACTGGAAGGCACAAACCCAAGCCACAAATTCTCCTTTCATCCTCACACAGGCATGCACATGGATGGAGTAACTCTGAGGCTACAAAAAAAAAAAAAAAAAGAGCTGATGACTGCTATCATAGCATTCTCTGAGTGCCTGTCTGAAAATTGTAAATTATGATGTTTGGTTTTTTTGTTTTGGTTTGTTTTTTTCAAAAGGAAACAATCAGTTTCCACTTCCAGTCAAGTGGCACCCTCAGTAATTTTCCATGCTGATACTGTCTGATTAAAAACAGACACAAATTATTCCTCCCATAGTCGGCAATAAAAGAAAAACAAACTTAGTAATAAAATATGAGGAAATCCTCCTATTTCACCTTAAATGTCAGCCAATGCTTTGTTCCCCTGTCATGATTTTAAAGGTCAATTATGGAAAAAATGTTCTGGAGAAATTGTAAGGACTGAGGTTTTTCTAACAAGAATATGATACCTGGAACTCGTAACATTCACGTTTACAAATTTCTGCTGAATTGCTCATTCACTAGTTAACTTCCAGAGTCAGCAATGGAAGCCTCATTTAACTGCAACCTAAAACCTATTTGTGGACTGAAAAAAAATGTCAATACAAAGGTTAATTCCTTACAGAAGCTTCTTTTAGAACTGGAAATAAAAATATTATAGCCTATAAGTTGAAATGAAGCCTTTCTGTTATTTATCATTTCTATGCACCATTTTCCCACTAATTAATCCTTCATCTCCCTTAGGAATGTCAATAAATAAGATTTTTTAAGTTCAATTCAACAAGATTCTCAATATAATTTCTTCCTTTTTTGCACAGAAGGAATCAAACCATGGCATTGTTCTTGCTTGTTAGTGCGGGAGTAACCTCTGCAAGCAGCTCTGCCAGGAAAACTCCCAGAGGTCGGAAGCAACGCGCTTCAGAAGGACATAAACTGTCCCAAGGTAGATTGTCATCCCCAGAGCTGGTAGCATGGGTGGAGTGGCACCAAGCACCTCAAAAGAATGATGTTTATAGGTAGGGCTTGCTTCTTCCTTTCTTCATAGCTTCTGATTCTTTTCTTACCTCTCTCTTTGGGAGTCTGAAAGAACATCTAGTTGAGTGGGTTTTGTCTGGTGAAGCCAGTCATCACCCAGGCATGCCCAGCCAAAACATAAACCTACCGTGAGTACGTTTGTGAGTAAATTTTCCAGAGGGCCATCGAATGGAAAACAATAAATTATAAACAAAGTTATGACACTTCATAGCTCTGTGGAGAAGCACAGAGAGGAGTCCAGGGAACAGAACAATTCTGACTATTGACAGTCGTATGCAGGAAATATACCTTGGCTTCAGAAAGACTGTCAGAAACAGGGACTGAGAGCAACAAGGGATTGCACAGGGGAAAGAATTATGGCAGCACTGGACTGTTTTACAATATACATCCTTCTATGGACTTTCCTATACATTTTTCCATACATTCTAAACACAAAATGGAAGCGCACAGTAGATTTATTTCAGGAAACATCCACATTGATGTCATTGAAGATAAAACTAAATAAACACATATGTAGCTATATCAGAAAAAGCCCAAATCTGATGTGTCTCTTCACTAGCAGGAAGAATTTAAAATATTAATTTCCAAATACTTAAGAACTATATTATGAGGATAGTCCTTCTAATATGAAGGTTTCCTGGAGAAAAATGGAGGAAAAAGCTTACCGCTGATGGTGGTTGGATTGCACATACAGGAGTGAGGAGGTTAGAGGTGGTCTACATGTGTACCTACTTAATTTCTGCAATAGCTATAAAGTAACTTGGCTATAAGAATTCCACCCCCCAAATGCTGCTAGCTAGAGGCTGAGCTATACCCTGAGACACACAAGGTTCCATATTCCTTTCCAAGACTTGAGCATTAAACATCTCAGGGTGTAACTATAGGCAAGGTATTTAACTGTATAAACAGCAGTTATCCATATTTCTTAAATGCTGCTAAATTCATGAGGTTTTTTATTTCCAGAATGTATACAGAAGTGCCTTTTAACCATTAATTATTTTATATAGTTTTATTGGGTCTCCTCATTTTTCAGTCAAATAGCCCCAGTCAGACTCCAAAGGCAGGATAAACATTTATTAGAGTAAAAACATTGTCTTGGAATAGAAAAACCTTTCATCTTTCTTACTTTTAAAGTGAGTTAAGTGTTAAACAAACCCCCTAAGGATACTCTCATTTAACACTGAAGCAAAAAAACTGGAATATCACTGTCAAAAACTTCTACTCAGCACCTAAACTGATCCACCACTGCTGTGGATCTTCTAGAGTTGAGTCTGGATGGATACATAATTTATTACTGAGTAGAAGATTTATTTTCCATATATTTTGTATCTTGTCATTCAAATACGCTCTTTTTCAACAATCTTTGTTTCTGATTGTCAACAAAACAGATGTAATTTTTATTCTCCAATGTAAAATACCACAAAGTTGCTCTGAAAAAAAGCAGTCTGAATGTCTGGAGTCATCACTGGCTTTCTGCTTTATCTCGTGAGTGAAACTGAGAAAAACAACTTCAGCTGTAACAGGAAGAATTCTTATTCCCAGTAAGTATGCTGTAACTAATTCAGGCAACTGGAAACTCTCAGAAAACAAGAACCACCGTACAGGGGAAGCTCTGATGGGAGAAAGAAACCTGGTGTCTCTACAGAGATGTTTCAGTAAAGAGGAAATATAGGTTTGATTTATTATCTTGTATTACCTTTTGAAGTCGGTGCAGTCTGAGTTATTTTATATTGTAAGCCTGCATTGCCCCCAAAATAAATAATTCACACTAAGGAAAAACAGTATTTTTCAGTCATGAGCAGTAGAACAATGAAATATGACTTAATTTCATATAGACAAAAGTATTTCAAGCAAAAAATTTTGATCAATATTTGCACATAGATTACACCATAGCTGAGTCTCAATTTATTTTGGGAGTCAGCATAAGCAAAGTGTCACTGGATTTTCATTAACTGTGTATTGGCAATAAGCTTATCAAAGTGAGCAATTGCAAAAGCATTTAGAATACTTCATGATGTGTAGGAGCTCCAACGTATTCAGGTCCCCACATGTTTCTGGGTCTTTATTCTGTAGTAAGCCAGGTATATCTTCCAGAAGCACAGAGCAGACAACTTTCACCCTTTGTCTGGCTATCTATTCATTTCTAGTGCTAAGTAAATGAATAAAAATCATGTCTGTGGAAAATTTAGTCAGTCTCTAACAGCCACCACAGGCCCTGTGATGAAGTCTAAACAATTATATCTTCATAGCAAATGTAATTTTCTTCATAGTATTAGCAGCAGGGATGAATGAATTCACACATTTTCACTTGCTCAGAATCATGTCAGAACAAGGATTTCTGTTCCTGCATCCACCCAGCAACTATGTTTTCTATACCGATGTCTTTTACATTCTGGCATCCATCTGAATTGCTTTTTTTTTACTTCTTCAATAGCAGTCATTAGTCAACCATAGAGCTATGGTGAGGATGGACGCTCTTCAATGACCTTTCACAGGCTTAGCCCTCCTAGTAGGACTATCCTGGTTAAAGTCATACCTACACCATCTCCTAACTACCGCTCTCCCTTCCAGCAGATGTTGTGCTGTACTGCAATCGCCTCACATCAAGATGAAAGCATTGCAGAAATTCTCTTGGTACATCTCACTGAAACATAAGCAATGGTGTTGCCTCCTATCATCTGATGGAGGACACTTCATTTCAAAGCTAAAACGGGAGCCTGCTTTGCAGGAGCATGTTGATTGTCGTACAAGTCAAACCACCCTTGGAAGGAGCTGACAGTGAGGACCATGGACAGATCTTAACACATTTCATGTGCTGCCATGAGCTCTGAGCTTATCACCTCGTCTGTAGCTAACAGGAGATATGAAGTCCTTCTGTATCAAGAGGACATACCCAGGAACAAGAATGAGAGAATGATGCAACCCACCAGGGTTCTGCAATAAAAACAACATATCAACAGTCTCCCCACTCTATGGTTCCCTGGTCTAGGGCAAAATGAAAAGCATCAGTGGTCCCACAAAACAGCCTTTCTTTCTGTTAACACTGCCTTTGCTCAGATCCCATCTGCACAAGAGAGAAGTTGGTCATGATGAATTTTGCTGGTGATTTCTCCCACTGTATATCTGCCCTAATCTTCAACAGTGCTAGCAAAGCCCACATAGCAGTGGAAGAAATGAAAACAGTGTCCCCAAGGTGACATTCACTTTGGAGAAAAGCACAGAAGGTTTTGTTCCCAGGAAGGAAAGTTGTACAAGTTATTGGGGAAATTAAACAAATTTTCCAAAAACTATGGATACCAAGGTCTCAGAATTTCCCATAACTCTCCAAAAGGTGCCTAAATTACCTCAGAATGACCTCAGCAAAATTTCTCAGCAGGCAGGGGTGTAGGAGGCTGCAGCAGGTGCTGCAGAGGAGATTACTAAGAGGTAGACATCACAACAGGAAACAGCACAAAGGAGATAAACCAGGGGGAGGTCCAAGGCTCCCAGTTTGCTGCTTTACGAGGTCAGGTAGGTGGCCAGGGGCTGGGTGTAGGCTCATCTGTCAGCCCAGTGCTGGGTTTGCAACGCTGGGAGACTAAATGAAAGTGTTGTGAGCACTTCTTTATGCTGGAAATAGAAGTGATGTCTTTTCTGGAAAAAGCTGCTGCCTCGTGTGACAGGAAGTGATCTAATATTTCACGTAATAGCCTTGTTATTGCTAAAGAACTCTGAATTTAACTTGGGTAGTCAGCATCTCACAACATGCACTCTTTCATTGGCAGCATCTGACAGTGCGGTAGAACAGAAGAAGAGGGGAGTAATAACTCACTTCAGTCACATCTTGTTATAATAAAAGACAAGTTGGTAACGGGGCAGCAAGGATCTTTGAATGATGGGGTAAGGGCTGAGGGGAAGATCTGGCACGAAGATCCATTTTGAAGACTTAGGATCAAATGGCATTTTATTGCCATATAATCCCCAATTATATGATGACAGTCACAGCAATGGAGAGTTAAACCACAAGCTTAGTGGATAAGTTAGAACCATATTCTTAAAACATGTATATATAAAAAACCTATACAAAACAGGAAAGAAAAATCAGTAATCTTTCCATTACATATGGTATAAGTCACACCTACCAGAGGCAAGCAAGGGCAAAGTACCAGCCTCAGAAGTTAGATGGTCACTTAGGTAGGATGTAGGCTCCAGTTGCACAAAAAGTCTCTAGAAAAAGTAACCTCAATAACAAAAACTGTCAGTAAACACCTGGTTTTTGTCATGAAAGTTCTCTTGCTTTAAGTGCTTGAATTCAGGATCCCACAACAGCAGCTTAGGGTTTGTTGTTTGGGTTCCCCCCGCCATGTTAAACAAGAGTGTGCCTCTTTCCCAGAATGTCTTGGAATTTTAAAGAATTTCACAAGTTTTCTCCAAATCAGATGCCAGCAAAAGTAGTCACAGTTCAGTCAGCTTCCTAAACCAGCCTGAAATGAAGGTGTGGTCATCACACCCAAGAATCTGATTAACTCTTAAACCAGATGAATTGCAAGATCCTTAATGGATTCCCCCTCTGTCGCCTCGTTTAAGGGAACATTTTGGATTTACCAGTTTACTCAATATATACATTTCTCTGTATCCTGAGGAGAGATCAGCCCAGGAAAGAGTATGAAGGAGGTAAGGCAGCAGAGTTCTAAATCTCCTCAGTGTTTTTGCAGTACCTCCTCTGAGCCAAGCCGAAATCGGGGTACTTCTTGCATGTGTGTACAGCCAGAGTTGGTAAGTTCCCCTTGCTGCAGTGCCTGGGGTTTGGCAAACCAAGCTATATAGCCTTTAAACATGAAATGCACAGAAAACATTTAAGTGGCCAGAGTCAGACAGATTTCTGAGCGGGTCTTACAGGTGACAAGCAAGTTATTGAGATGCAAGTACTCTTGGCACATCGTATCGGTAGACACATCAGGATCTGCTAAGCTGCTTTAGACATTGTAGGACTTGGTTGCCATATTATTGGCATGTTTTTACTGGTGAAGACTGGGTGACCTGGCAATCAACAACAAAAAGCTAGACAGAAAGCAGGTATCATTTTCTGGCAGACTCTAACCATGTAACCAGCAATAAATGGATCCCAGATGGTCTTCATCAGCAGAAAATATGCCATTTGCTTTACTTGGCTGCATTTTGATGCCTTATTTTAGGTGGAGAGATATGAAGGATCTTGACAGCCTGACAGGAACCTCATAAGATTCAAGAATACTATGAGCATTGCCAGGGGATGAATTTTCCCCTCTGTTCAGCACCGGGGAGACTGCATTTGGAGTGTTGCGTCCAGTTCAGAGCTCCTGATACCAGACTGGAGCGAGTCCAGTGGGAGGCCATCTGAAGAACACAGCATATAGGGAGAGCCTTATAAAGATCAGGCCAAGGTCTTGCAGATCTTCAGTGACTGAATGGGAAGCTGTAGAAAAAAGCAAGCCCGACTCTCCTTCTAGATACCCAGGACAAAAGGCCACAGGCAAAAGCTGAAGCAGTAGAAATCCTGATTTGGTATCAAGGAAAGAAAGTTTAAACCCTGAGAGTACTCCATGATTAGAACAGCCTTCCGAGATGCCCAGAGAGACTGCGGAATCTCCAGCCTTGGAGATAGTCAAGACTGATCCAGATGTGACTGGAATAAGCTGCCCATGTTCTGAGGGTTAAGTAAGAAGACCTAAGAGGTGTCTTCCAGCCTTACCTATGCTATGACTATGACACTCTGCAGGCTTTTGCCTGCTGCTGTAATGCTGTAATGATTGAAGCACACACCTATGAGGATGACAGGTGGGAACAGTTTAATTAAACAGGAACAGAAGGAAGCTGCTAGAGACTAGAAGTGGTTTAATGAGCTGTCCGGGTGATGCTGCTGCTAGGAAAGATTGGCAGTAAATATTTGCCAGCTGAAGGAGCCACCAACTATTTCACCAGCTTGTTCTAAAGCTCCAGTTGAAATCTACGTAGGGTAGCACAGAGTGAACCAAACCCCGATGCCCAGTGTTTCATAACACCAGGCAGATGTTCACTGAATTTAGACATCAGCCATCAAGTCGTTCACTGCCGTGCTCTGTGGCACCAGAGTGAGCTTACTAATGCACAGCAACTGTTTCCAGAGAGCTCCCCTCCTTCATGTGCACAAATTGCCCATGAGCTGCTTACAATTTTGAGGATTTTTTCTTCATTATTCAAAATTATTCATTCCAAAATTTCAGCAAACAAGCAGTGGTCTGTAGCTTGTGAATGAGCTGTTTGTTGCCAGTGTGCAGCATGGACTTCATCCAAAGCCTATTGAAGTTGATGGAAAATCTCCCTCTGACTGAAACAGGCTTTGGATTGGCCCTGTTTGAGTGGTAGTTTTCATTTTGATTGGAATTATAGGTCACATGGCATTTTTCTCCAATACTCAGTGTTTCTGCCAACTTGCTGGACAATAAGAGCATTTGTCTGAATTTTGACACAAAGAAAATACAGAACAGCCATTAAAACAGCCAGAGTGACTCTGGTAAAAAACTCAGCTATTCATGGAAAAGAAAATGGCAGTATCTGCCCAGACACAGTTCTTCTGGATTCAGATGAAGGAGAGTTTCATGTGATTGGGGGATTAATGTTTACAGAAAAGTGTACCCACAGTATTTCTGTACTGAATAGGTGTGTGTGTGTGTCTGTGTGTTCCCTTCCTTACTGCTTAAAGTTAGGTCTATGGACTAACACTGACTTAATATGGAGAGAGCTTATTTTGATAAGAACAAAAAAAAAAAAAACCAGAGACTTTTTCCTTCCATTCTGATCAATAAACAGAAGTCTTTCAGACTCTGTAGGTAAAAAGATATCTACATCAAGCCAATCCCCAGGGCTGAACTAGAGCAGGTCTCTGCCACCCAGTGACCCCTCCCAGCAGAGAAGGGGGAGCAGGAAAAGCAGAGGAGACCCA
>WTSP01007198.1:0-11412 GCA_025331215.1 Actenoides lindsayi | reverse complement strand
CCCCATCCCTGGCACCATTGCAGGGGAGGTTGGCCGGGGCTCTGAGCACCCTGCTCTAGTTGCAGATGGCCCTGCCCCCTGCAGCGGGGTTGGACTAGATGACCTTGAAAGGTCCCTTGCCACCTAAACCAGTCTGGGATTCTATGACTCTCTGCAGAGAGTGGTATGGGTATGGACAGACACTACAGAAACACCCACCTCTTGGATGAGAGAAACAGCCTTGAGCACTTGTAATAATTGTGTCTGCAGCAAGAGATCCAGAAACCTTATACAAGGCTTCATCCCAAAGTAGATTTCACAAATCCACGAAAAAACCCCTCTACATTTCTTCATTTTTTTCCTCTAAAATGGTTCCTGTCACAATTTTTACTAAACATTTTTTTAACTCTAACAGGCTTAGATTCTGAGTGGGCACATTCCACTGCCTTTTGCCTCGGAGAGAGGCGGGTTTATTTATTTATATTAAAAGACTTATTTATGTATTTTCACAGCATAGCCCAATTAAACTTGACAGCTTATTCACAATGGATTCCTGCCCGGTGGCGGCTGAGACACTTTACATTAAGAAAGACAGCATAATAAAGAATATAACTGGTCGAATTAGCTATCGGTATATTTTGTGTTCCTTCATTTATGTGTTTTTTTTCCATCTGATATTCGCAGCTCTTACCTTTGGGGACAAGGAGGTATGTTCTGCACGTGCCACATGACGTGATGTTTAAGCAGCGGGTGTTCCTCCACACGTTCTACGTTAAAATCACACGCACCTTATTAATATTGACACGGCTTCATTACAGAGAGCAGAAGCTTTCTCCCTCCTTCCCTGAGCAGGCTGCCCACGAAACAGGCTGCCCAGGGAGGTGGTGGAGTCACCATCCCTGGAGGCATTCAAAAAACATGTAGATGTAGCACTTCAGGACATGGTTTAGTGGTCATGATACCGTTGGGTGGATGGTTGGACTTGATGATGTTGAAGGTCTTTCCAGCCTTAAGGATTCTATGATTCTGTGACTGCAACCAGGAACATTTCTCGAAGGGGTGGACTATTTGGGGGGATATAACCCTGAAGATGTGGCATCACCCAGCGTCGGCTCCTCAGGACATTACTGCTCTAATAACCGAGCCAACATGTTACCTGTGATGTCTTGCCTCAAGTAAAGCAAGGCAGGGTTTAGGTGGATTCACAATTCTAGTCTTGCTACCTGATGGAGCACCCACCTGGCACCCGTGGGTGAGGGACCACCTGCTCAGCCCTTGGGGATGACTGGGAGACCTTTCTGTACTTACCCCTTGTCCTGTCACTACAAGCCTTTGTCAAAAGTCCCTCCCCAGCTTTCTTATAGCCCACTTCAGATACTGACTGAAAGGCCCCCAGAAGGTCTCCCTGGAGCCTCCTCCTCTGCAGGCTGAACCCCCCCAGCTCTCCCAGCCTGGCCTCCCAGCAGAGGGGTTCCAGCCCTCCCAGTATTTCTGAGCCATGTCCCCCCCTGACAATGGCAGCTCCTTGCAGAGACAAATGCAGGCAGGTCAGGATGCAGCTCTGGTCCCAGCGTGGACAGCTGGGGCTCACAGAGTGCCTCAGGGGAGCAAACCAGACGGGGAAGATGCTTCCTTTTTGTTGTTGGGAAATGGAGCCTGTGTTTAACACGGGAGTCTTGTTTTCATTGCCCAAGGTGTTTCGCAGACCCTGGGCAATGAGGCAGCCCGAGGGGAGGAAGGAGGATTGCCATTAGTGGGGGCTGTGGGCAAGAAGGGAACAGCCCATGGGCCATGCTGTGGGCACAGACGGATCCACACTGGCATTCAACACGCTGGGTTTCCGAAGGAGAGGGGGTTTGTTTGCGTGCTCACCCCAGGTGCCATGAAATGCAATTTTCAGATGCATTTTCTCTTGCCCTGCTCCTGCTCGCCCAGCTCCCTCCTGGCAGGAGCGACACAGAGGGGCTGCCGGTGTGATCGATGGGGGGACCGCGGCCTTCTGGGGCGGGCCACGCGTGTTTAGTGGGAAATCCACAGCAGGGCACTCACCTCGCCTTGTGGATGGCAGCTTTATTAAAAAGGAATAAAGAAAGCATCTTTAAAGGAGAGCGAGAGACACAAACCCCATCCTTGGGGCGATGCAGACGGATGAGTAATGGGGCCCTTTGAGTAAGTGCCTGCCCGGCCAGCTCTGAGTCACTGAGCAAACAGCACCAGCCTGGAGCCGCGGGCCGGGCTATTCTTAGCCACTCACTGTCAGGAGATGCTGCCGAGGGAGAGGAGGCAGGTTAAGGGGTGTCAGCGGGGGGGGGGATAAGGGAGAGAACATTTGCTTTTCAACTAAAAAACCCCCCCGAGACAGCCTGAGGCTCGGCTGCATTAACCCACACTGAAGATGGCAAGAGTGAGGATGAGGAGGGTGGCTGCTGCCACACCAGGGAGCTCAGGCTCAGTTTCCAGGGAGCCGGAGGGAGGAAAAAGGCACCTGGGGAGGTGGGTGCTCCTTGGCCCTGCACGTTGCCCAGAGGGACCTCTCCCCAGTCTTGGGGAGAGTGGACAGCACAGACCCAGCATTGCCTTCACCCACCCCCTGAAGCATCCCCCTTCCCACCCACCCCACAGGGCCCCACTTGGAGCTTCCCAAGAGCCACCTCCTCCGAGGCAGCCTGGTGTCCCTGCCTGCAGCCAGGGTTGCATCAGCAGGGAAGGGAGGTGGCCAAGGGGTGCTGCAAAGACCTGGGCTCGGTTGCGCTTGGGGCTCCTTCTAAATAAAGCATCTCCAGTCATACTGGCTTAAGCTGCTGGCTCAGCCCAGAAGCCTGGAAAACTAAATGACATCATCTGTGTACCGCTGACAGACAGTGTTTCCACTCAGACACTGAGCGCACGGGTTTCAGCTGAAGAGAAGTGTGTGGCCAGTGCTGGATTCAGGGAACCCCTGAAAAGTGCCCTTTCTCCCTTGCAAAGGACCCAGGCAGGCACTTGACCCTCATTTTGGTCTCCGTTCTCAGCTAGGGCGTCCCAACCCAGCCCCTCTGTGCCCCAAGAGGGACCGCACACCCCAGGAGGGACCCCAGCAACATCTCAGCTCTCTATGCCAGCCTTGCTCCAATGCCAGGCAGCTGGGACAAGCCCAGGGACCTTCCTCCCTGTGCTGCTAGTGCTGCTTCGGCCACAGCGATGGGGGCTGCTCACCCGGTGTGGGGGCTGGTGGGGTCAACCACATGTGACAGGAGGTCTGGGGTCACCAGAAGGGTGGTCACGGGTGGGAATTTGGGGACTTACCACAATAATGCTCCAAACCAATATGCTCACCAGCCTTGTCCGCATATGCTGCCACCAAGAGCAAGTATCTCACCACCTCGGGAAGTGCCCTTGTGGAGGGGAAGATGAGCAGTGATACAAAGCATCTGCATCCCTCTGGCATCCCGCAGGCGAGGACCCCCAAGGGGACCAGAATTACCCTATCAATCGAGCAATTATAGCCTGGTGGAGTGGGAGCAGGACTGGGGACCAGGGTTTCCCCCCCACACTAGTGCAGCTCCAGCTCTGCCTTCCTGGGTGGCCTTTGGCAAATAACCTGTCGCCTTTGCTCCAGGTTTCCTATTCGGACAAGCTGGGGCGAGTGGGATTCTCTGCTGATCTCCAGGGCTCTCTGGACTTGGTAAAGCTGATCCCCATCCATGGGGGTACATAGGAAAGGAAAAATCAAGCCCAATAACAATAATTACTTTTCTCCTTCCCATGGGTGTTGTAAGGATTAGCTCATGTTTAGCAAATCTCCCTGCGAGTGCTGAGCTTTATTAATGCCTTGGATTGCTCCGGGAGCCAATGTGGCTTTCCAGGGAGTGACGGGTTTTTTCCCTTTGCTGGCAGCAAAGTTGTCGCAGCCCAAGGTAAGCAGCATCCTGTTTCTGGTAGGCTCAGGGTGCAGGGCAGTGTCTGCAGCACAAGAGCAATCCTCACCTCGCTCTCCATCAGCACTGGAGGGGTGAAGCCCTTCCCTTCTCGCATCGGTACACAGCCAGCTGGGTTCTGGAGGAACAGGCATCCCACAGAGGGTCTCAGAGCTCTCTTACAGGTTCATCTCATTGATGTGACATAATGACATCTCCCAGACACTCAGGGAAGTGGGGTCGAGCTAGGGGGGGGTCCCTCCAGGGACATGGCTACAGCATCGCCTGAGGTCCAACCAGCAGCTGGGTCCAAAGACCAGGTCACAGCCGTGGGATGGCTCAGGGTGCAGGTTTGAGTGTCCTGACTGGAGCAGGAGTGCACAGGTCAGGGACAATTCAAGCCCCCGGGTGCCCTCAGGGTGCTGACACACAGCCTCTCTGTGCAGCAGCAGCATCGACATGCCCGCAACGTGTGGAAAAGCGCTGCGCATCACCTCGTGCTGGAAAGCCTGTGCAAGATGATAAATTCTCTTTTCCAGTGCTGGAAAAAGGTCCCAAGTCCTCCCAGAGGAGGAAACTGGTTGATGGCTCGCTCAGCCCTTACACGACCACTCCAGCAAATGTCCCTCCCGGGGACTCCCCAGCTCTCCGGGCAGGGGTACAAGGGGACAAAGCTCCATCAGCTCGTGACCCCTGGCACCCTGGCTCTCCAGCCCTGTGGAGGAGATGGGGCTGACTTTGGGTGACCCCTTCTCCCCGCGCTGACTCAGCCGTGCCCCCATGGTGGGTGGCCGCAGCCCGGGGTGGGACGGCCCGAAGGTGAAGGCAGTACGGACTGGCAAACGTTCAAAGAGGCCACAAGCTAAATAAATAGCCAGCAGCCTATTTCAGTGGCTGCTATATTTAGCTCAAGGAACATTTATTTATAGCCTTGGCAGTCATTCTGAGTCAATAAAAGCCCGAGAGCTGGAAAAAGGACGTTCCTGGGTTTCTCGTTGCAGTAATGGTTTCTGCCGTGCAAAACACCGGGAGCCAGAGGAGAGCAGGGGGAGGAAGCCGGGCCGAGGGGGCACCCACGGGTGCCTCTGCCAGGGCACAGACCTTCCGCATACGTGTAGCTCCAGACACCCCATGGCATCACCTTCTGCATGGGCATGGCTGCTGGTGACCCGATGGCCCCGCAGACCCCCTGGCCCGGAGGGAATTTCTCTCTGAAATAGGAGGGGATTGATCTGTGCCTGTGGACACAGCCATGCGAGATGCCAGCCCTGGGGACTCTGCTGCAGCATCTTCCCCAGAGCAGTGGGGTTGGAAAAACAAAGCCAGGAGCGGCTCAATGAGGAGCAACGCTGATGTTTCTGTGTTCGACAATTATCCTTTTCCATGTCACACACGGCAGTGAGCGGTTCGAGAGAGGAGTCCCAACTGTAATTTCCACCCCAGCAGCAGTTCTGGGAGGTTTTACAAAAGGCTCGGCAATTGCAGCTGGATGAGAGGAGTGGATTTCTAAAAGACCAGGGGATTTAGCCCAGCCTGTGGAAAACAGCCATGGGGATGGATGTCCCTTCTGTGTTTAAGTCAATAAGTGCCACGGCTTTCTGGAGCCGGAACAGCAGGGAGCCTGCTCACACCTTCTCCTCCCTCCAAAGCAAACCTGCTGCAGGGGGTGTGGGGGGGAGAACGCTTCCTCCAGCCTCTGCTTGTGCACAGCCCAGCTGAAACTGGGGTGCTGGTCGGTGCCTGCCTGCTGCCCCCCTGGCACAACACAGCTGCTGCTGGGGGGAAGAGGCTCAGTCGGTGTGGGGGGGGACACCAGGGGATGTCTAAGGGGTTCCACCATTACAAACAGCGAGCGTGCGGCTACACCGTGCCGGGAGGAAGGTGGGAGCAGAGCATAGCTGGGAGGCAAAAAAAATTAATACTATTATTAATAGTAATTATTAATAACAGAATGTGTTTCAATGCAAACGCTCCACACCTTTGTGCTCCTTAGCTCGGCAGTCTGTACCATCCCCTACTCTTGTACACACCCACCTGGAGCAGGACCTGGGCAGTCCTTTCCACTAGAAAGGGGCTGCTCAGGTACCTTCCTACAGCTTCAGAGCCACCGATCACACCCTGGACCATTAGAAACCCCCAGAGCAGCTGTTTGCAGTCCACGGGCCCACGTATGCCCCAATTACTTTCTATCCCCCTGCTCCCACAGCCATCAGTCTTGTTTCTGCTTTGCATTAGTCCAGCTGCAGCTTCCAGCTGCTGGGCCCTATGCATAGACGTGGGTCTGGCTGTGTGTCCAGCTCTCCACCAGCTCTGGCCCCCATTGATGCAGCTGAAGATCTGTCACCTTCCCCAAACCCCTAGAGAGGACCCTCCAGCCCCACCCTGGGAAGATCCGACCCTCAAAAACCAAGGCTGACACCAGCTATTAAAACACCTATTTGGGTATTTATTACAACACGTTGTTCCAAAATACAAAAGAAAGGAAAAGAAAATCGAGGGTAGAAAAGCACTGCTGTTTACAGCTTCTGGTAATCAATAAATAAAGACGAGGCAGGGGCAGGGTGTCTCCCCGGGTCCGATGCCGGTGCTGGCCGAACGGGTAGCGAGGAAGGGAGCGTGGTGAGGCTGGTGGCCAGAGCCTCTCCTCCCTGCTTGGGAGTCCCCAGGTATGCCAGGGTAGGTGCAGACCCCCTCCCCGTGTTGTGCTTGCTGAGGAAGGGCCTGATCCTGCAGGGACAGGGGTGGGAGTGGAGGAGGCTCAGCCCCGGCGTGGTCGGGACCAGACTGCTCCCGCCCCATCCACGGCTGCCCCAAAGGCAGGTGAGGTAGGAAGGGTGATGCCGGACCGGGGACCCCAATGGGGGTCTGCCAGGGTCCCCCAACAGAAGGGCAAGACCTGAGCTCCCAGCTCTCCAGCACGGTCTCAAGGAACCTCAGGACCGAGTTCAGCACAGCGTGATGAGAAGGATCCCAGCCCACGGCGAAGCAAAGCCACAACATAGACAAGAGACCATGTCCAGGTCACTTGGAGAAGGGTGATGTTAAACCCCACAAATCAAAATGACTCTTCCTGGGGCTGGCACAGTACAGAGAGCGTTCCGTACCGCGGTGTGGATGGGGTTCCTCTTCCCTTCCCCTAATGCCTCCTCCTCCACCTTACAGGCATCTGGAAAACTCCAGGTTGTACAAGGAGCCCAGGCGAGGGGTGAGAAAAAGCAGCAGAGGGCTCTGCCCGCTCACAACACCCCGACTGAGCAGTGTTGGCTTTAGCCGTAGCCAGCCCCATGTCGGGAGCCGTTCCCAGCCCCTTTCCGAACCCTCTGGCTACCGGAGGCCGCTCTCATCTCTCCTTGCTGCTCTGCCACCGAGCTGGCTCTGCCACCAGCCACGTGTCCCCCCCAGGGCACCCCTGGCTGGGCTCGGCTGGGAGGGGGGAGCTTGGCGAAGCAGCTGCCACGGGGCAGCCAGAAGCCCCTGTGGGTGAAGGTGCAGCCTGGAGGCACAGCCGGCAGAAGAAGGTGAGAGGACCACAACCTGGAGGGAGCTGACTCCAGGAGCTGGATGCTCGGCCAACGCTCCCGAAAGCTGCTACAAAAGCGTTTGGCTTTTGCCATCTCATCTGGCACCGTTCTCGGTGCCAGCGCGTTCCTGCCTCTTGCAAAGGCGAGCGGGCACCTGTACGGGGCAGAGGAGCCGCAGGAAGGGAAGGGAAGAGTTAAGAGAATGGATCCGTCCCGGGTTTGGGTGTCTTTCTACCCTTAGGAAGCACCACCCTCCAGCTCCTCTGACAAGGGTTTGCCTCCTGAGGCTTGGGGCAGCCGGGAGGAGCTGTGCCGGGCTGCGGGGAGCAGAGAGAAGATGTGATGGGGCCTTGCGTTTATTCACAACAGAGAAACAAAGAGCAACATACAAAGAGTAAGAAGCAAAAAAGTACAGAATCATAACCATAATAATAATAATAATCATAAATACTCAAATCTATCATTCATAGATTGCAATGACAACACTGATAGCTTATTATCATTAGTATTAAGGATGGGAGGGGGGAGGGGACAGCAGGAGGGGGAGTCTGGGGGGGCATCATCGCCTAAAGGGCAGATGTAACAGGGATGGACGTCCAAAGAAACAAGCAGACAAAGAGAAGGGCTGGGGACACTGCTGCCAAGGCCAGGGACGAGCCTGCTCTGACCCAAGCCTCTGGCTCAGTGTTGCCGACCTGATCGCTGCCCTCCTGCCAGCTTCACTCAGCCCCCAGAAAGGTGCCCAAGAAGGAGATGGCCAAGGGGTCTCATCCCCAGGGACAGGCAGGGACTGGAGGCAAGGGCATAAAGTCCCTTCTGGCCTGAAGGAAAGCTGTGGTTTGCTCCATCCTTCCTCTGGTGGAAAGCTCAGCCATCGCTGCTGCCACGGCTGCGGGGCACTCCGAAGCTTTGTTGGTTCCTCTCTTGAAAGGGGAGACCTTTGCTCTCCTCTGCTCACACTTCTGCCACTGTGGGTCCCTAAAATAAATGCACCCTCATCAGCTCAGTGGGGAAAGATGGGGTTTGGTTCCAGTGAGGCTTCAGATTGGCTTGTCTGGCTGTGAGAGCCCATGAACAGCCCTGGCTGGCAGCTGATGGGGAGGGCTATCGGCCGGCACATCCATCCTCGTGGCAACTGGCAGCTCTCTGATTCATAGACAAAGAGGCCTGTTAGACACAGTCTGATTTTTCAAAATCATTTAAGCGAAGTGCAAGCCAGTCGGTGACCCTGCTGGCTTTGGGTCAGCACTTGCAAGAGACGCTCAGGCAGGGCTGCTCCATCAAGGCGTATTTTGTGGATGTAGCCTTAAAATATTGCACATGAGAGGGCTTCTAGTGCACGTGCCCGATGTAAAGGGGAAGGACGAATGCAAAGTACATCAAAATAAGGGAGCAGAGGCACGTCGTGAATGTCTCTTGGCAGTTACGACCTACTCGTCTTCAAATCGACTTCTCTTTGCTCTGATTTTAGAGAGAGGAGCCCATAGTGCCTAAAGCCTCAACCATGGCTGAGGAGCACTTGGTGGATGGCAGAATGGAGGTGACCAAAAGCCAACTACACATCTGCCTCTTTGCAGACACTCCGAGGCTTGTTTATGACCCACGCTCTCTCCTTCCCAAGTTACTCCAGCTGCTTTTTTCCACTCGTAACTCACCGGGTCAGTTAACAGGAGGAGTTACAGGAGAGCCTCGTCTCACTTCCCCACCTGGCTGTGCCAACCTGCTGTGCATTTTTTATCAGATCCCTTGGGAAGCCACCTAGTCCCCTCTCCGCTGCCCAAAGCTACGCCTAACCAGCTCCTAGCAGCAACTTGCCTGACCTGGGCTCAGCTGATCTGTGCTGGCACCAACCCTGAAGGAGTACAAGGTGGGCAGGAGCTGAGCGATATGGAGCAGGCGATGACCCCTGGCATGCTTGGGAAGAGATGACACTGCTGAGGAGAGCAGGAGGGGAAGGGGGACCAGCAGAGCTGCTCGAGCAGGAGGCAGGTGACACCAACCCTGGGCTCAGGGGGCTTAGCGGAGGGAGGGCGAAGCATTTTTCCCTCCCTCCTTGGACTTGACATCGATGCCCACTTAGGAGACCCTGGTGTGAGTGCAGCTCACACTGCCCGGCTCATGGAATGGATCCAAATCCTTACTGCAATCTAGAAAAGGAGCTTAGAAAACAGTGTCATTGTCCTTTCACGGCCAGAAGGGAGGAATGTTCAGGTTGGCAACACTGAGCTGGTTTGAGGTGCCTGCTGGAGGCACTGAAGGGAGGTGGGGAGCTTTCGAGAGGTGACTGCAGAACCTCTCACCCTCATCAAAAGCGATGCAGAGAGAGAGGCAGGCGGTCCCTGGCTCTCCAGCCACCCCATCCCTCTATGCCACACCTCAGGGAACCAGGCAGGAGCACGTGGGGGCCCCCAGCGTCTCTCCAAACGGCCCCACGGAAAACCAGAAACTAAAGCTGGCCTGAAGAGAGCGAGGAGCCTCTGGGGAGACCCTCCTCGACCGCGGACACAGAGGTGGTTGGGGAAGCAACCAGGGGAAGGCAGCAGCCCCTCCTCACACGACTGCCGCTCCTCACGCCTCTGCTCCGCCTTCACTTTTAAACCTGAGATCGTTTGGTTTCCTCACGTGTAGTCGGGTTTAAAGATAGAAACGAACGACGAGAGGAGGAACGGGGGGGAAGGGAGAGAAACTGCGTGGACCCAGAGAAGAAAAAAACCAAACCAAACCAACACTCCGAGGATGACACGGGACACAGACATGCACGAACGGAGACCCCTGAGGTATTAGCTTTGCAAACTAGCGCGAGAGGAGGGAGAGAGCAAAGACGGCCGCAGGGAGAAAGGCGCTTCGCAGCGGAGGCAGCTCCGTGCCTGCAGCTCCAGAAAGCAGCTTCGCAGCAAACCTGACGCTGGGGTTTGGGGCCGAGAGCTTGGCTTCTCACCGGGATGGTGGGAAGCAGCCAAACACCTCTGAAAATAAGTCGATTGTGCCCACCCCTACCCTATGCCGTGTGCTTGCAGAGCTTCGTGTCCGGCCGGCTTGTCACCCGCTGGAAGGAGGGGAGCCGGCCCGGAGGGGAACGGGGCGCGGGGAGTCCCGGCACCTGCAAACACGCTCCCTCCGAGTTTCTCAGATGCGAAGAGAAGGATGGGGAAAGCCTGAAGAACCATCATCCCCAAAGGGAAAATGGTGCCCACACCTCCCAAGCAAGGTGGCTGAGGTGAGGGGGAGCCGAGGGGCTGAGGCAGGCAGGCAAGACACCCACTGACATGAAATTCCAACTACCCCCAGCCTCCCTCTGCTGCGGCAGCTTCCGACCAACTTCCCTTTCCCCACGCCACTGGAGGTGACACCCAGGACCCTTCCCTCTGCTTTGGGTGACCCCCTCCTCACCCTGTCCAGTGAGGATGGGCAGCCCAGGAGAGGGGAAGGGGGCACAGCTGGGATAGGGTGACATTCAGGATGGGGACAATGGCTGGGATGGGCTGATGGCCGGGACAGGGGATGATGGCCAGGATGGGGATGAGGAGAAGCAAACAGAGACCAAGGGGGTGAAGAAGCAGCAGCAGCTTCCAGAAGAGAGTTTTCTGGCTCAGTTTGTGTCGTAAGAAGGTTTTATGGTTTTGCTCATTTGCTTGTCCATTTCTAGAAAAAGTGCCCAGAAGAGTCTCCTGTCCCCTTGTCGCTGTGCCCGGAGGGAAGGGGTCGGGGGAAATCTTTGTCATCGACATGAGCTATAGAAGGAGCCACAGGCCTCAGATATTGCTTAGAAACTCGTATTTCAGATTTAAATACCATACACAGTAAAAATAGAGCTGAAAGTACCGCCCCACATTGTCTGCAAATCATTGCCAGAATGAACAGCTTCAATAAATTAAAAACAAAACAAAACAAAAAAATCGAAATATTATTTACGTCTCAATAAAAATCGCAGTAAAACCATTTTTACCTTTTCCTTTGTGTGTGTGTGTTTTCCGTTTTTGTTCTTTTTTTTTTTTTTTTTTTCCTTTTTCTTTATA